>OY482674.1:103106862-103271862 GCA_960531455.1 Urophora cardui
TTAAATAATATCCCGCCTGCGGGGGTCAAGCCCCCTTTTACCCCCCTTACTTTTCATATATAAAATGTATGTCAAAAGGCAATCAAATTACCTATCGAATGTTATAAAAATATTCGAAATCGGTGGAGTAGTTTTTAAGTAATTGCAATTTACAAAATGCATAATATAAATTTTGACCTTTAATAACTTTTGTTGTTGTTATTTCCAAAAAAAAAAAATCACTTTAATACTCAACTTAGCCATATTTATCAATCCTCATACTTCGTTTTTTGATTTTATAATTTAAGAAATTTCACATTTGTACCAGATCGTGCTATTTTTTTCAACTTTGTTGGGCTGGGGGCACCTCTAAACATGCGAGTAGGTCAATAAAATTTTAGGCTTATTTCTGGGCTAGAAAGGTGCCGTTCTGGCTTTGGAACAAATTGAATTTCCAAAAAAAAACGTTTCACTCCACCTTAATGTACACATATACGTACATACCTAGATACATATCATTGGTTTCTTGAGCAAATGTGCTAAGTCCACTTTTTATCAAAACTGAGATTGGTTAAACTAAAAATAGGTACATCGTCTGCCAAGAAAAGGTTATCATAATATATGTTTTTCACGTTGTAATGCAGTGTTATCCAAATGTGCTAAGTGCATAAAAAATTTTTTTTTTAAAACCTAAATATGTATGTATGTATGTATGTATGTATGTATGTATATAGGTACGTCATCAAAATATTTAAATTTTACTACGTAAAGGTGAGTATAATAATTTGTGAGAAAATGTGCTAAGTTCACTTGAAAAAAAAAAAGAAATAGGTAATAGGTAGAAAGCAAATGTGCTCAGACCTGTAAAATACTCAGTAGGTATATACTGGTACTAAGTACCAAATAAGAACAAGTACCACAGTACTTGTACTTGGAAATTCGAAGTACATACAAGTATATAGAAGTACTTATCAATGTACATGCAAGTACTTTTTTGACAAACTATTTCAGATTGTTTCGAACAAAAAAATATCACCTCAGTTGATTTTGATATAAAATTGTTATTTCAATCAAAACATTCAAAAAAGCAAAACAAAAACACAGATACCTATGCGTACTTACTTAAAAAGTACTTATCAGTAGAGTACGTGTAATTGTAAAATTCAAGTACATACAAGTACTGAAGTACTTGTACTGGAATTTCGAAGTACTGAGGTACTGGTACTTGTACTTGTACTGGTACTTGCACTTTACAGGTCTGAATGTGCTCAGTCTCAAAGAAGCTCATAACTTTGTACAAGCTTTGTTTTAAAATGACCCGATAACTTGTATATTAGTACGACCGTCTGAGGAAGGAATCTGCATTTTCAGATTTTTAAAAAAGTTGGGAGGTTTTTTGCCTCTCCTGAAAAGTTCCAATAAATGGACTTAGCACATTTGCTCGCGAAGCCAACCACCGTGAGCATATTTTTTAATTTTTTATTTTTATTTTCGTATTTTTTTAATTTTTATTTTGGTTTTTTTTTAATTTTTGGCAAAAATTTCTTTGAAAATGTGGAAAATCATGGAAATTAGCCCCACCTGAGGAAATAGAAATAAAATTTGCTAACATGAATGTAGGTATAAACAGAGAACTTAAATAATAAATGGACTTAGCCGATTTGCTCACAAAGCCAACCACCGTGAACATATTTTTTAATTTTTATTTTCGTATTTTTTAATTTTTATTTTCGTTTTTTTTTTCATTTTTTGCAAACATTTCTTTGAAATTTTGAATGTATAAACGTTTCCTACTTAATTTTCTCAACCCATGCTAAATAATATCAAATGCTCAATTTCCTTTGCTAAAAACAGAATTCTGTTGCTTAGCCGGAGGAACTCACCATTAATTTTTAGCATGGTGAGTTCCTTAGCATCTTGTCCTCCTCACACTTTTCGTAGTCGTGGTCCTTCTCTGGTTTTATAAGTTCTCTGGAGGAACTCACCATTAATTTTTAGCATGGTGAGTTCCTTAGCATCTTGTCCTCCTCACACTTTTCGTAGTCGTGGTCCTTCTCTGGTTTTATAAGTTCTCTGGTAATAGGTAGAAAGCAAATGTGCTCAGACCTGTAAAATACTCAGTAGGTATATACTGGTACTAAGTACCAAATAAGAACAAGTACCACAGTACTTGTACTTGGAAATTCGAAGTACATACAAGTATGTAGAAGTACTTATCAATGTACATGCAAGTACTTTTTTGACAAACTATTTCAGATTGTTTCGAACAAAAAAATATCACCTCAGTTGATTTTGATATAAAATTGTTATTTCAATCAAAACATTCAAAAAAGCAAAACAAAAACACAGATACCTATGCGTACTTACTTAAAAAGTACTTATCAGTAGAGTACGTGTAATTGTAAAATTCAAGTACATACAAGTACTGAAGTACTTGTACTGGAATTTCGAAGTACTGAGGTACTGGTACTTGTACTTGTACTGGTACTTGCACTTTACAGGTCTGAATGTGCTCAGTCTCAAAGAAGCTCATAACTTTGTACAAGCTTTGTTTTAAAATGACCCGATAACTTGTATATTAGTACGACCGTCTGAGGAAGGAATCTGCATTTTCAGATTTTTAAAAAAGTTGGGAGGTTTTTTGCCTCTCCTGAAAAGTTCCAATAAATGGACTTAGCACATTTGCTCGCGAAGCTAACCACCGTGAGCATATTTTTTAATTTTTTATTTTTATTTTCGTATTTTTTTAATTTTTATTTTGGTTTTTTTTTCATTTTTGGCAAAAATTTATTTGAAAATGTGGAAAATCATGGAAATTAGCCCCACCTGAGGAAATAGAAATAAAATTTGCTAACATGAATGTAGGTATAAACAGAGAACTTAAATAATAAATGGACTTAGCCGATTTGCTCACAAAGCCAACCACCGTGAACATATTTTTTAATTTTTATTTTCGTATTTTTTAATTTTTATTTTCGTTTTTTTTTTCATTTTTTGCAAACATTTCTTTGAAATTTTGAATGTATAAACGTTTCCTACTTAATTTTCTCAACCCATGCTAAATAATATCAAATGCTCAATTTCCTCTGCTAAAAACAGAATTCTGTTGCTTAGCCGGAGGAACTCACCATTAATTTTTAGCATGGTGAGTTCCTTAGCATCTTGTCCTCCTCACACTTTTCGTAGTCGTGGTCCTTCTCTGGTTTTATAAGTTCTCTGGTTTAAGGTAGGGCGGAAGTAAATAATGTATCACAATTAATTTGACATGGAGGCATGGCTTCCAAAATCAATCAGCATATATATCACTTTTCTCTAGGTCAGTGACTTAGATTTCCATCGGTCTCTACAACCCCCAATGACTTTTTTTTTCAACGCGTGGTAGATTTTTGGAAAATTTTCCCCGTACATTTAATACCTATTTGTTGACACATAATTATTGTGACAGTACATAAGCCATACTCATTGAGAATAAGCCAACAAGATGGTTCAGCTTCCAGATTTAGATGTGGAGATGTGGAGATCGTTAAATTTGGTATGTGGGTCGCCTGTAGGTATGCACGCAAGTCAAGGTGAGAAAAAAACTCTCGAAAATGATTAAACGATAACCATAGAAAATTTAGACACCTCATTTTTCCATCGAGTAAAATGTTTTAGATTAGCACACAGCCTTAGTAATCAATTCCGCGCTTTTGGTGTTGTTCACTCACAGTGAGATTAGTTTTTGTCAGAAAAGTGCCGGAATGAACCATTCCTTTAACCAAACTACAAAAATTCGATGGTCTTATTTAATTATATATGTGATGCAGGGTAGATTCTCCATATCATACATTGAAACCGCAATAATTTTTTATCTCAAACTATGACAAAAAATTTAATTATAATAATTCATCTCACTTGTTGGCCTTTTTAAGGTAGGGTATTCTAATTTTAAGGTAGGGCATTGCCCCTAGCTACGGGCCTGATTTCACAGCTCTGAAATTTTGGGAGTTGATGCCTTTGATAATAAATTATTATTAAAGTCGAAAACCATGGTTGATATGTCTTTTTGGCACACATGGAGCGATATGTACATATGTAATATATTTATTTTGTTAAAATTTTTATTTTCTTAAAAATTGTATGATTTGCATATGAGGTAGGTAAACTGTACCGAAATTTTTCGTGTTTGAATTTTAATTGATTTTAAGTACATATAAGTATGTATTTACATAATATGTACATATGTATTTATGTATGTATGTACATATGTATATAAAATGGATTTACATAGTATATCACATGTTCTATTCAAAAGGGATTTAACTAAAAAAAAAATTGGTTTGCTCCAATACACAGAAAGGGTTGATTTTTTCGTATAATATTGCAGCTAATTAAGCTAACTGCAAAGATTAGGTCCGTTCGGCGGCTGCAAATTGCAGCAATTTGCAATCAAAGAAAAATATGTCTTGCTCTCCGAAAGAGAGAAACTTATGCTAATTTACCGGCATTTCAACGAACAGAACTTTGTCAAAATTTGCAGCAAATCAGCTCCCTGCAAAAAGTGGGACCATGTAATATGCTAGTACAGGACCAGGTTACGTTGTGACAATTACTAGTTACAGAGGTGGTCCAAATATATGAAAAAAATATGGTTACATTAACATTGCGATGTCATTGGACATGACCACCACTACTTCACCGCTGCATAACAAAGGACTATATAAAAAAACCACCCCATTTGGGCCATAGACTAGTCTGCTTACAGTGGACCACGTTTTAAACTACATCCCAATACCCTGGACCGAGCCAAACTGCCGACCAACCACGAATTAGTTGGCGGCGAACGACAATTTACATTCAATGTGGTCCGCTGCAGCATAACACGTAACCAAGTCCGTAACCACGTCCCTTCAGACCTACTTTAAAGCCCCGTCCCATTGGACTACCTGGTCCTAAAATTTTTGAAGGGCTGTTTGTCTTTATTCACAAGTGCATAACAAAATTAAAATTTTACGAAAGGGAATCGAAGGGAAAGCCGTCAACGCAAAAAGGTATTTCCTCGGTAAAGCTCAAATTAGTTATGCAGTAACAGTATCGTTATAAAACAGCTGATCAACCAACCTTATGGGAAACAATGTATTTGATTAGTGATTCGCTAGTCGGTAACGCTATCGGTAAAAACCAAATGAATTTTGGTTTTCAGCAGTAACGCTAACCAGCTGATCGATTGTTTGTTTCAGTTGTTCACTGTCATGACCCAATAATAATATGGTCGTAGCAATCAAAAGAGAACACGCAATTAGCATTAATACAAAATATGATAATTTCGCAACCTAAAAAACCAAAAGAAGAAGAGCGACTCTATTGCTATGGTCACCTTTATTGGGCTATGATCACTGTTCAGCTGTTTACTGTTACTGCACCAATAATCGACCAAATTAATACCGATACTGTTACTATTATGGAAATAAAGTTAATGCATAACTAATTTAAGCTTAATAGTTCGCAGTTTTGGTGTTTTGTTTGGTGGATTTTACAATTGTACCAACAAATATCTCATAAACTATAAGTTTTCGGCAAGTTTTTATTTCTGTTATGACATCTGTGAAAAAGTCATTTTTTCGGGCCGTGCGTCATTAATGGACAATTTTCCCATTTAAGTAGTATACTACCTCCTATTTGCGATTCAACAACGCAGATTCCCGAGAGTGCAGACGATGATCCCACTGCGCTTTTATTAACAAGTTTCCTTTTAGCTGGTACCTTATTAACAAATTAAATCATTTAAATAAACTTTATAAATTAAAATAATATAATTTTCTCCCTTCATTTTCTATTGAATCACATATATCCCCGATTTTCTTAGTTTTTTGACTTGAAATCGCTTTCGAATTTTTTTTAAATTGCAACCATATGATCGCAAATCATATGTTTTTTCAGTCTACTGAACTTTGCAACGACAAATTTTGTCAGTAAAACTTTGCAGCTTTCTCCGTCAATGAACTCTCAAAATTGCGCTCTCTTCTGCAAATTTTGACTGAGTTTTTGGCTCAAAAAACGCGATTTTGCAGTTTTTTCTGCAATTTGCAGCAATTTGCTGCCGCCGAACGGTCCTATTATTTTGTAGTTTGAAGATAAAAATATTTGTCATTTGCTTTTTCGTACACCTTGCCCGTCGGATGACTATTTCGGCAAACCTTTTCTGCTCCCTTTTTGCTCTGCGGTGTAAGTGGTTGGCTGGGACTTATCTAATATTTAATAGTTTGTTTAAATAATTTGATGAATCGCTTGATTCTTAAAAAAAAAAATTACGCCACATATTTTTTTCATTTTTGTTTCACATGTCCACATGTCCATAGACCCAGTGCTGTCTGAAAACATTTTTTTAAGAATAAAGCAGAATAAATAAACATTTTTGAATTATGGGTGTGATGCAAAGTAAATATTTTTGTAAATTGGTTCACTATACTACATGCATACATACATATATGAAACGAAGTGTGACAACAACAAAAGGCAATATTTTTGCAAACATTTTTTTACCAACGACTTCAATGAAGGTCATCTTCTATTTTTTAAATTTGTTGACAAACTTTCAACTTAATTTATTTTTATTATTAGCCCTGTTTTTATTTCAGCGCATATACATACATATGCGCTTAAATTTTGTGTGGATTTCTAAGCGCACATCTTTGGCAAAAAGTTATAATAACATTTCATGTTCATGAAAGGTATAATCATCGAATACCACATCAAAGATATTGCTGAAAACAGTTACATATATTGTATGTATGTGCGTACATATTATGTAGATCCGTTTGTAAGCTTTAAGCGTGTCCGATTAATTTTTGTGTCACCTGTTGTGACCTTGAAATAAGGGAAACAAGTGATTTATTTTGGTACCTACATATCGCACGTTTTATGCAATAGGGATTTAACTCAAAAAAAATTTTTTTTGGGAAAACGCAAATAAAGTTTTATAATTTCAAATAGTTTCCTTCTACGGCTAACTACAAAATCACTTTTATATCCGCCATTTTTATCTTTTTGAGTATTTTATAAAACTAGACTCAAAGGCACTACCCAGTTATTGAAATATATGGAAAAATCCCAGAAATCGAAAATTTCGAGTTAAATCCCTATTGCATAAAACGGGCGATATATTCATTAAATATGCAAATTATGATTTTATTTGTATTGGTAAAAAAAATACATACTGAGATACAATGTACATACTAGACATATACCCCGACAGTGATTCCGGCGGCGGCGGCGACGCCGGCGTGCTTTTTCGCGCCGGCGCGCCTACCCCAAATCTACAAATCACAATCCTTATTCAAATCTTAATTTTATTTAGTTACCTTAATAGCGCTGACTGAATGGAATAAATAAACTAATTTCCACCATAAATTGTTGAAACTTTTTTATTAACAGCAAAAAAACAGTTGTTACATAAACTAAAATATAAAATAAAGACATTATTTAACTAATTTTTTTAAGCAATTCAGTATATGTAAAGTTGTAAAAGTCCGACCCTAAATTTGAAGCTTGTATTGAGAGGATTAAAGACAAAATTTTTATTTTTTTTTCTGATCCCGCGAAATACCGCCGAAATAGTTGTTTATTGTAACTTTGTTATTTGACTTCAGAGTGCAAAAGGACATTAGAAGAAAGTATAGTTTCGAAATACGAAAATAATGACGTATCAATTTTAAAAATCGGATGAAAAATAACAAAGTTAAAATAAAAAAATGATTTCGGCGAAATTTCGCGGGATCAACTTTACTAGCCTCTGTCCCAAAGAATTTAAGCTACTAGAAAATTTTCAACGAAATTCACAGAGAACGTTCAGGGGGTAATATCTAATAAAACTAAATATAATGTTTCACTAATCCACTTATAATGGTATTTGTCTACACCTTTTCCCGTTTAAGTTCAGAAAGTTACAATTGAAAATTTTCCAGTAGCTTATGGCGTTTTATTTTCTCGAAATAATGTTGCCCTGTTTGATTTTCTTAGCCATTTTGTAAGTTTGTCTGGTCCTTTCACCAAATATTGACCTCTAACTAAGTAAGAGGGCACCCTTATCTACAAATTCAGCCATTTTATAGAAAGTCAGGATACGTAATTCGATAATTGGGATATAGGAGGGCAACATTTTTTCGTAGAAAAGAAAACGCCATTAAATTCTTTAGGACTGAGGCTAGTAAAGTAGGGAACAGCCAAAGTTTTTGTTAATAACTTTTAACGGGCAAAAAATAAAACATTTCCGCATTCAGGTTCGTGTTCCTGAGGTCAAAACACGTCGATTGGTTCCTTTTTTTTTTATACTCAGCTGTACTAGTACACAGAGTATTATAGTTTTGATTTCCTAACGGTGGATTGTAACAGAATGAAATAATCGAGATAGATATAGACTTATATATATCAAAATGATCAGGGTGAAAAGAGAAATCGATTGAGCCATGTCCGTCCGTCCGTCCGTCTGTCCGTCTGTACGCACGATAACTCGCGCAAAAATTGAGATATTTTGATGAAATTTGGAATGCAAGTTGGTATCAAGACAGGAACGGACGGTATTGAAAATGGGCGAAATCGGACCATGACCACGCCCACCTCCCCTATATAGTAAAAATCGGAAATTTTGTATCTCAGTAACTAATAGAGCTGGAGTGATAAAATTTCACCCACGTATTGACCTCAGGCCCTTATGAAGAAATGTGGTAAAATTTTGGAAAATGGGCGGTGCCACGCCCACTTATTAAGGGGCAAACATTGAAAGTTTTATGAGTCATAACTCAGAAACCGTTGAAGGTATATCGATGAAATTTGGTAGGCGTGATATACTTACTTAGACAAATGTTTGGACGAAAAATTGCCAAAATCGGTTGACGACCACGCCCACTTTTATATATGGGTATTATAAAGTGGCCTAATAAAAACATTTTAAGCCATATCTCTGTCAAATATAAAGATATATCATTGAAATTTTATGGCAGGAGTCCAACTATGGACATAAAACAAAAAACACAAAAATTTTGGAAAATGGGCGTGGCACCGCCTCTTTTTAGAAACAGGAATATACGAGATTTCTTAGCCCATAACTCGACAAATAATTTATATATAATGACGAAACTGGGTGTGTACACTTTTATTACTTGTGGTAATACATGTTCAAAATTTTAGAGAAACCGGTTGACGGCCACGCCCACTTTTATATATGGGAACTATAAAGTGACTTAATGAAAACATTTTAAGCGATATCTTTGTCAAACGTAAAGATAATTCATTGAAATTTTGTGGTATGATTTCTACAATAGACCGGAAACAAAAAATATAAAAATTTTGGAAAATGGGCGTGGCACCGCCTCCTTTTAGATAAAGGAATCTACGAGATTTCGGAGCCCATAACTCGACAAATATTTCAGATATTATGATGAAACTTGGTTTGTACACTTTTATAACTTGTACTAATAGACACGCAAAAATTTATTGAAATCGGTTTATGACCACGCCTACTTTTTAGCAAAGATATTTCTGGAACACGCTTTGGAAATTTGTAACGTGACATCTTTGTAACTGGAAGTCATAAAGGAATGAAATTTTGCACAAAGAATAATATTCATATGCTTAGTTGGATGACTGATAAAAATTTTGAAAATGGGCGTGGCTACGCCCACTTTATGCAGCACTCGCTTTATATAAAATCCATCAAACGCAAACAAACAATGAAAACATACAGCTGAGTATCTAATGTTCGATTCCACTCGAACTTAGGCTTCCTTACTTGTTTAATTTTGAAGAACTTTTGCAGTTAGCAAAACTAGGAAAATATGTACACATCTCGCTCCATACGGATATGGCGCGCTAGCGCACGCCGCCGCGCCGATTTCACGGATTATGGCGGCGGCGGCCGATTATGAAGGTAATCGGCGCGGCGGCGGCGGCGTCAATCGGCGGCGTATATGTCTAGTACATATATACATACATATGGCTAGCTTAGAGTGGGTGGTATGTAAAAGCAAAGCGTCTGTGCCACAAGCAGTGGCGCACACAGAAAAATATTTTGGGGGGGGTATTTTCAATATCGAACGGAAAATTATTAAAAAAAAATTAAAACTCGTCCAGACAATTTTTACTTAAATTTATGTTTGGGGAGTGGACCTACGTATGCACACATTAAACAAAGGCACCTTCTAAATCTCAATTCATTGCATTTTCTCTGTATTTAAACTAAAACTAACAAGTAAGGAAGCCTAAGTTCGAGTGGAATCGAACATTAGATACTCAGCTGTATTCTTTCATTGTTTGTTTGCGTTTGTTCGATTAGGGTGTATTTTATATGAATCGAGTGCCGCATAAAGTGGGCGCAGCCACGCCCATTTTCAAAATTTTTATCAATCATCCAACTAAGCATATACATAAATATTATTGTTAGTGCAAAATTTCATTCCTTTATGACTTCTAGTTACAAAGATGTCACGTTACAAATTCCCAAAGGGTGTTCCAGAAATATCTTTGTTAAAAAGTAGGCGTGGTCATAAACCGATTTCGTAAAATTTTTGAGCATATATTACCACAAGTTATTAAAGTGTTAAAACTGATTTTCATCATAACATCTTAATTATTTGTAGAGTTATGGGTTCCGAAATCTCGTAGATTCCTTTGTCTGAAAAGAGGCAGTGCCACGCCCATTTCCCAACATTTTTCTATTTTTTGTTTTATGTCTATAGTTGGATTCATGGCACAAAATTTCAATGACATATCTTTATATTTGACAAAGATATCGATTAAAATATACATATTTATTAGGCACATTAATAGTTCCCATATATAAATTTGGGCGTGGTCGTCAATCGATTTTGGCATTTTTTCGTCCAAACATTTTCCTAAGTAAGTAAATTACGCGTACCAAATTTCGTCGATATATCTGCTACGGTTTCTGAGTTATGACCTATAAAACTTTCAATGTTTGACCTTTAATAAGTGGGCGTGCCACCGCCCATTTTCCAAAATTTTATCAAATTTCTTCATAGGGGCCTGAGCACAACACGTGGTTAAAATTTCATCGCTCCAGCTATATTAGTGACTGAGATACCAAATTTCCGATTTTTTCTATATAGGAAAAGTGGGCGTGGTCATGGTCCGATTTCGCCCATTTTCAATACCAACCGTCCCAGTCTCGATACCAACTTAAATTTCAAATTTCATCAAAATATCTCAATTTTTGCGCGAGTTAGAGTGTTTACAAACGGACGGACAGGCGGGCGGATGGACGGACATGGCTCAATCGATTTCTCTTTTCACCCTGGTCATTTTTATATATATAAGTCTATATCTATGTCGATTATTTCATTCTGTTAAAATCCACGGTTATGTGATTAAAACTTTAATACTCTGTGTACTAGTACAGCTGAGTATAACAAACCTCAGCTAATATCCACAGCATGCTTTTAGGGAAATGTCTCCACACTGCTTGTTTATAAACATAATCAGTAGTTGTTGACAAACATTCGCAATGTACATAAACGAATATTCATAGATTTTACAACATGTATTTACACAAATATTTGTGCATGTACCATCTTTTATAAAATTATTTTTTTATGGTGCTGTCAAATTTTGGGGGGGTTTTAACCCCAAACCCCCCCTTGTGTGCGCCAATGGCCACAAGCAATCATTAACGGTGTTCTTGAAGTAATTTGCCTTACACTTCAGGATAATATAATACATATGTATGTATGTATGTATGTATGTGGAGAAGTATGTATGTATGTACATTAAGCCGGGACGATGTACTAACCTACATACATATATCGTTCGGATTCCTCTAATTTTTCTGAGTAGCAATCTCTTCCAAGAAACGACATTTTTCTAAAATTAATTTTGATGTTCCGAAATTTGTTTTCTATGGACCAAGACGAATTTTTAAAAATCAAAACTCGACAAAAATCGTCAAAAATTTAACCAGGCCAATATCCATATCAAATTCAATGAAAATTTTCGAACTGTGAAATCAGAATTAAAATCGGATGAGTCGTTTTCGAGATATAGCCTTTTTTCCGGTTATAGACGATGAATGCTCAAAATCGCACAATTACTGTGTAACCTAAATCAAACGCACGCCGTCAATTTACTGTCAAAAATTTCTCATGCCCATACAACTTGTATGGGAGTAACCAAAATTGAACGGCGTGCGTAAAAAGCAAACTCGACGCCCAATTTTTGTTTTGCGTGACAGTTGAAATTAAGCATTGTGGGTGATTGTTTGCAAAAAAATTGACACCTGCTTTTGATATCGTGTGTGTTAGGTACATATTCCACAAAATAACAATATTTTCTCTGATTTTCTATATTTTTCTATTTCTTTATCTGTGCACGCACGCAAGTCAATTTCGGTTCAACGCATATGAAAAATTTGCGTGCGTGCGTTAATTGACGACTTGCGTTTGATTTAGGTTACACAGTTACATATCTCTTCCTGTGTCTAATATATCTTAAAATTTCTTGCAAATTACCGAAAAGTAAGTATGATTTTCCATTACAATGTTTTAAAATTGTAATTTATCTTCCAGTATAGGAGTACTAAAATGCACTTTTTTTAGCCCAAAGTCATGTTATGGGATCTCTGTGTTACAGTCATCCGATATCGTTGATATTCGCTGACAGCACTTTGTTTACAATAAATGCTCCATATCGCTAGCTTAGAGTGCAAATTGTGTAAGTCCTTTTTTAAAACTTTGTAGGAGAGACGAAAAACAAAAAATTAAAAAATTTCGAAATGAAAAAAAAATTTACTTTCATGTAAATATTTTGGACTTACACAATTTTCTTCGATTTTTGGACTTACACAATTTGCGTATCACTGAATAACAACGAGTAGAAATATGACAAGAGTCACAGACTTGTTTAGCGCGGTGCGTATTTGATTTTTCTAGCGTTCTACATAAAAATACACTTTTCCATAAAAATGGACTTACACAGTTTGCACTCTAAGCTAGCGATATACAAAATATCAGAATTTTGGCTGCAAAAATTGAAGAGTTATATCCCAAAATGTAGACTTACCCCGTTTGAAATTTGTTTTTTACTTTATTACACTCTAAGAAAACTCAAGGCAGTGGCGTAGTAACGGGGGGGGCGTTTTGGGGACAAACCCCCCCCCCCCCCTCCCCCCCCCCCCCGAAAGATTCGTTTTGACCATAAAACCATCTTTGACTTTATTAGCATACATTTCTTTTTCAGGAAAAAATCAATGAGAATAATAATTTTTCGAAATTGGTAATTCGAAATTTAGCGCTTTTTCACGAAGTATTACTTATAATTCTAGCGTTTGTTGAGCCGCAGGAAAGTGCAAGAACCGCAGGAATTTTACAACAATTTACATTCTTTGTACTTATATTCGCTCTTTTGTGGTAAAATTCCTACGGTTCCTGCACTTCCCTACGGCTCAACAAACGCTACAATTATTATACGGTATTGCTGTTATTAACATGCTAATAACAGAAAAGTAACGCCAATTATTTAAATTTCAAGTTCTCTTTCAATTACTTATCATCTTAATCAAATAATATTAGTATAAACTACAATGGGAATAAATATGCAATGTATAAGAGTATCTGAACTTGAGATTTTACTTAATGTCTGTCAAAATGGAATATTAAAAAACTAAATTATATAAGAAAATTATTATTTAAAACCGTAGCACATAGGTAGAAATATTTTATTGTGTACATCTATTCCAAATTGCTTGTTTAATGCAAAATTTTAATAATTTGTGTTAAAAGTAGAGCTCTCGATTTTTTTTCAACATTTTCGAGTAGCCCGAACAGTTGTTGTTCAAATGCTCGAAGAGTTGTTTGTTTGTTTATTACCCGTATGTTTGTACGGGCATTTCAAGAATTATCTAAAGAAGGATATCGCAGTAGATAAGCTGATTGGAATTGTGTATGTATACTAAAAAGTGTGAATGTCAGACAAAACGAATTGGCAAAAATTTTTCCTTGATATTCATTTCTCTTCTCTTTCACATTGACATTCTTAAAGAAAACACACACATAAAAACGGAAGTAATATAACCTCTATTTGGATAAGCCTTGGGGCATTTGAACAATTCGGGTATTTTGAAGTTTGTTTTTTTCTTTTGTTTATTATTTTTTTTTTCTTTTTATGTAGTTTTTTTATTTTTGTTTTTCCGATATACATTTTTTTTTGTTTGTAAGCTCGAATGCTCGAATGTTTGTACGGGCATTTGAACAACAAACGGGCTTCAAACAAAAACGATCAGATCGAATTGCTCGATACCCAGGTACCTAGGGCTCTAGTTAAAAGTCGATTTTATTGAAAAATATATACAGTGACTCAAAAAAAAAAATCATACGCCAGAGTTTTTAAATTTATTTCAAACAGTTCTGTCGAAAATTTGACTCTCTTATTTTCGTTTAAAAATGTAAACAATTTTTCAATAAAAGTCGCCTTAAGCAGGATTTCTAAGCTTATGGAAAAATCCGAAAAATCGTAGAAATTTCTAAAAGTGGATTAAAAATTTCAAAGCGCGGCCAGAATTTATAGAAGATTTTGAAGAGATTTCTAAGTGTACCGTTATGTAGCCAACCAATTTTAGTGTAAAAAGTGCTATTCTCAATGCTGTAAAAATTTCCGTCGATTTAAGTAATTTTTTTCTGTAGGGTGTTTGCGTTATATGTACGTGAGACCGTTCCAAGTAAAATTTCCGAAAAGCCAATGAAATTTTTCAAAAAGTTGAATGTTGCATATTATTATATTACAATTGAATGAGCTGCAAAATTGCATACTCAAAAATCTTCTAAAAAATGTAGCTTCATAATTCTTAGCCCCTTTTTATGATAAGTACTTCCTTAAATTTGAAAAATTGGAAATACTAAAAATACTGCCTAAAAAGTTAACAATAATCGCTGCTAAATATCTGGGTTACTTTCGAGCATCACCTACATTAACCAAGATATGCGTTAGAAATATAAACATTAAAATTAATATAAAGCACAAAAAGAAAATTATTGTAGGTACATATGAAAAACCCTGTATCTAGTAGTGAAGTGCGGCTTTGTGCGACGTAATTTTTTGTCGGCTAACTACTAATTGTACTAGATATCATGTCCGAGGGTTAATTTGACTGAGTCTGACAGAGCAACATAACAAAACCAATTTTTAACACGAAAAAGAGTGATAATTTTTTTGATGTGTAAACATCTTTGCTGTAGCTACGAGTGATTTCGAAAAACAGGTAAAGTTTACGCATAAACGTAAATGACCTTTGTGTTAGTGCACTGCTGCGTCCGTTAGGCATGGGTAACACTGCGCTGCGCGGCGCAATTGCGCTAACACCAACCCTGGCGTTATTGCGCTAACTCCGATTTGGGAAATGCGCCAACTCAATATAGCGCCAACCCAATATAGCGCCAACTCAATTTTGTAATATAAAACCGACTCAATTTCGTGCGCTAACACCAGCACCAATATAGCGCTAGTGTAAAATGGCGCAACCACAACGCCAATAACAGCACCATAATATATGTTAGTGATGGGCGAGTCCGAGATGTTTTATTCGATTCTCTCGATTGTTGAAACATCTCGAACGCTCTCGATGGTATTCATTCGTATTCGAGTCAAGTCGTAAATGGCCATAAATGGCCGTCAGTCGAAACAATCGCTAAAACATCTCGGACTCGCCAAAGATTCCTCTCGTTTTCAAATCAACCCTACAACATCTCGGACTCGCTGCAAAAATACATATTTGTTGTTGCCGCTTGAATATTACAATTGCTTTAAAAACATACAGAGTGGTACAAATCTATTGCCGTTGTTGCTACTCGTAAAATTCATTTGTTTCATAAGCGTCTCACTTCAGAAAATTTATTAATATTTAAATAGTTAATTATTATTATTATGCACGACACTCTTTAGTTGTGATTGCAATAATGCAGCGTCTATTTATAGCATATTTTTCAATTTGGTTAATTTATTTATGTATTTGCCTCACTTCCATTAAAAATCCTACTTTCTTTATCAACAAACCTCATTCAGTTTATTTTATCAACTAAAACATATCATCAAAACAACAGCCGGCCCGCCGACTCGGAACAATCGCAAAAACATCTCGCTTGTGTAGTCGAGATGTCATCGAAACAACCTCAGACTCGCCGACTCGGAACAATCGCAAAAACATCTCGATTGTGTAGTCGAGGAGCGAGTCAACTTTTGACTCGATTGTGATTTTGCAAAGATGGCGATTCTCTCGATTGTCTAAACGTCTCGGACTCGCCCATCACTAGTATATGTATACGTATGACACCGTCACAATTATGTATGCTTGATAGTGATCTATGTGACTCTAATTTCCAGCATATTTTCACAAATATACGGAATATGTTTCCAAATGATTATGAAAATTTAAATTAATTGTGCCCTCGTATATGTAAGCAGAATTGCGCCAAAAGAAATAAAACGGGGATGGTGAACAGTAACAAGCGAAAAAATGTTATTTATCGATTATTCCATGACAATTGCGCTAAAGGTGTTATTGCGCCAGTACCGTGAGTTGGCGCCACGAGTGGCGCTGGAGTTATTGTATCAGCGCCAAAAAATTGCGCCATTACCCGTGGCTAGCGTCCGTGTGAATCGCTTGGCACTGTCAGTGGTAGGTAGGTAGATAGACACCCTGTAGGGAAAATCTCTAGTTCCGAACTAGGTCGCTTCTAGTGCATTTTTCGACACTACTAGTGTGAGCTAAATCTCTTTTGCATGTTATCAACTGGCGAATTTAACACGGCGATGTCCTAGGCGGTGTCAATTGTCCCTCTCTGCACTACATTTTCGATAGTTCCGAACTAGTACTAAATTCGACAGTTTACACTAGTTCGTTTAATGGCACAATTTCGATAGTTCTGAACTAGCTACAAGTATCTAAAAATTCTACAGTTTTACATCTGCAGCTTAAGTGCAGCATTTGACACACTTCATGCAAGTTGCGCGATGGCCGACTGGCTAACGCATGTGCCTTTCAATCTGAGGGGCGCGGGTTCGAATCCTGTCGGTGTCAATGATAATTTTTTCATTTTTTTTTTTTAACTAATATTTTTTTATTTATTTATTTAATAAAAATTTACAATAATATTTAAAAAGTAATAAAATAAAAAAAATTAAAAATTAGCCTGAGGGACCGGAAAATCATAATTAGGGGAACATTTCATTTCATACAAGATGCAAATAGAAAACTCTTTATATAAAATGCTTCACTAAACATCTGAGAATTGCAGAAATATACAAAGCCGACGGCAATTGAACGAACGAAAAATTTTCATAGAATTTTTGTCACTTCGAAATTGCATACAAATCAAGGTGTGTCTCAATTCACTCCTTCGGAACTGGTGAGGGTCTAACTACAATTGATCTAGTTCCCTTTTGACACCTTTTCGCTAGTTCGGAACTAGAAATTTTGCTCACTAGTTATTGAGTTCCCTGCAGGGCATGTACTTACAAATGCTTGCATGCATAGCCGTGCAAATGCAAATATCAACAACAACAGCAACGAAGCGAAGTGAAGTTGTTGTTGTTGTTGTTTTCTGCAACAATGCGACAAATAGGCAAAATAAAAAGGACCAACCTGTTTGAACATGTATGCAAATGTATGGATATGCACACCTACATCTACCTAATTTTCTATGCAATATTGGTATCGAATGAAAGGTTTTGAGCAGGACTTCGATATGAAGCTCTATTCATTGTGACCCCTAGGCCGGGTCTCCAGATATGGGTCAAAAGGAGGACCCGGATGATCCTTGAATGTTTCTGAGCAATACAAAACAAAACCACATAAAATATCAAAAGTCAAAAACCAAAAACCAAAGCAAACAAAAACAACAAAATAGTAGCAGTCACAATGACAACAAAAAATTACAAAAACGATAGTCGCCTTTTAATCCATAGAAAACCAGGAAAAAGGAATAAGGAAAAGGGAATAAATATCCGATTTCGAAACAGTTTACACATCAATATTCATGAATACCCGTTATTCACGCTTTAATTTTTTTTAAATATCCCAACTTTAAAAGCTTAAATCTATAAACTTAGAATTATTGGAAACCAAGGATATTATTGAAAAGTGTTAATAATTACTTGAACCTTTAGGATTCATCACGATTACTTAAATGAAATGCTTTAAATAATAAATATTCAAGTTGAAACTAGCGCTTAAAAATTCAATTTTGGGCGCATAAAACTTGAACATCTACCTATGCGCGTAGATTTCGAGAAGAGAATATGAGACTTACTTTTGAAGTATAGTTAAAGGCCCTTGGCAACTGACAATCTGGCATGTCAAGCAGTGTGTATGTGTGAGTTTTTTTGTGTGTGTTAGTGCAATCGGCAGTCGTCGTGCTACACGTTCTTGTTCGGGCTGGCGTTGATGAGAATCAAATCTTTTAGATATTTGCGTCAATCACCCGACACTCACACATATGTATACACTTTTTAACATTTCGGATTTTAAGTGGCCAAGGGCCTTAAGAGTTTGATATATGTATTATAAGCGATATTTGTGTACTAAAATGTTAAATTATAGTCTGACAAAATTACATTTCGCTAGCTTAGAGTGCAAACTGTGTAAGTCCACTTTTATGAAAAAGTGTATTTTTATGTAGAACGCTAGAAAAATCAAATACGCACCGCGCTAAACAAGTCTGAGATACTTGTCATATTTCTACTCGTTGTTATTCAGTGATACGCAAATTGTGTAAGTCCAAAAAGCGAAAAAAATTGTGTAAGTCCAAAATATTTATATGAACAGAAATTTTTTTTCATTTCGAATTTTTTTTTTCTTTTTTGTTTTTTGTCTCTCCTACAAAGTTTTAAAAAAGGACTTACACAATTTGCATTCTAAGCTAGCGATTTTATCATTTGTAAAAAAAATTGTAGTTTTTTTTTGGTAATTTTAATTTTGGTAAATTTTTTACATTGGCTGTGACCCCCCCCCCCCCCCCCCCGAAAAATTCTCTAGCTACGCCACTGACTCAAGGTTACTCATACGCCATAGTTTACTACTGGATTTTCAAGCAGCATAAATCTACATAGTAGACAATAACTTCCATTTATGCAGAAAAATTCTGAACTTTTGTATTTGGAGCATTTATTGTGCACAAAGTGCTGTCAGCAATAAGCATCGATATCGGATGATTATAACATAGAGATCGCATACCATGGTTTTGGATTAAAGAAAAGAGAGAGCATTCTAGTTCTCTTATACCGGAAGATAAATTATAATTTTAAAATAATGTTACTATACTGAATTTACTTTAATTACGAGTAGTTTGCAAGAAAATTTATTATACTCAGAAAGAAATAATTTCGAAAATATGCGATTTTGAGAATTAATTTTAATTCTAATTTCATATCTGGATTCAGCATAAAATTTTGGTTCCATTTCATATGCTTATCGGCCTGGGTATTTTTTGCCAATTTTGGTTTTCAAAAATCCGCCTTTGTCCATAAAAACAAATTCCGGAAAATTAATTTTTGACAAATATCGTAGAAGTTTTCTACCTACAAAAATGAATCGCCCCTGCCTAATGCACAGAACTACTTTAATTTTTTCTTGTTTGGCTGGAATGCAATGTTAAAAAATTTCGTATATACAAATAGGTATTTCGTGAATAACAAGTTATTTACCTAATTTACTTTGGAAGGGACGTAACGGTTATAAGAGAAATGATGTCATTTAACAATTAAAATTGATGAATCCAAATATTGGTTACAAATAACCATTATAAAAAAAAAAAAAAAAAATGGTTAAGAATAACTACAGAGCTGGGCGATATGGATTACGATTACAAGATGATTACGATTACAGTAATCGTAATCTTAGAAATTTTGAAATTACGATTACTGTAATCGTAATCGTCGTTACAAAAATTACGATTACTGTAATCGTAATCGTAAAAAACTTGAAATTACAATTACTGTAATCATAATTGTCGTTACAAAAATTACGATTACTGTAATCGTAATCGTAAGAAACTTGAAATTACGATTACTGTAATCGTAATCGTCGTTAAAAAAATAAGAATTACTGTAATCGTAATCGTAAGAAACTTGAAATTACGATTACTGTTCTCGTTTTCTGGAATTACAATGTGTAAAAAACAGTGATATACTTACCCAACATCGTTTTCCAAGAAATAATAATAATTTTTACATACATACATACATATGTGTTTATTTCTCACACATTAAGTAAACAATTAAAACTGGGATGTGTATTAAGAAGAGAGAAAATTAGCGGAAATAATAAAGATACATTAAGACTGCTGTTTTGATAATTTACATTCAATAATATTCAATATTAGCCTTAAGCAGAACTAATTTTTCAAAAGAAACATCGTAAAGTGCATGGCGTCGAGGACTGTTTATAATGCCCGCCAACGAAAATAGCCTTTCCACAGGTGCTGACGATGTAAGCGGGGTGCTGAATCTTAAAGATGCTTTCTTTATCAGAGGATATCTTTTAAAACAGCCATGGCTACTATCAGCATTGTGCAATTATTAAAAAAAAAATTAAAGCGTGAATAACGGGTATTCATGAACATTGATGTGTAAACAGTTTCGAAATCGGATATTTATTAGAGCTCCAGATTTTTTTTTAACTTTTTAAGAGTAGCCCGAACAAATGTTGTTCAAATGCTCGAACAGTCGTCTGTTTGTTTATTACCCGTATGTTTGTACGGGCATTTGAACAATTCGGGCATTTTGAAGTTTGTTTTTTTCTTTTGTTTATTATTTTTTTTCTTCTTCATATGTAGTTTTTTTATTCTTGTTTTTCCGATACACATTTTTTTGTTTGCAAGCTCGAATGCTCGAATGTTTGTACGGGCATTTGAACAACAAACGGGCTTCAAACAAAAACGATCAGCTCGAATTGCTCGATACCCGGGTATCTAGAGCCCTAATATTTATTCCCTTTTCCTTATTCCTTTTTTCCTGGTTTTCTATGGATTAAAATGCGACTATCGTTTTTGTAATTTTTTGTTGTCATTGTGACTGCTACTATTTTGTTGTTTTTGTTTGTTTTGGTTTTTGGTTTTTGACTTTTGATTTTTTATGTTGTTTTGGTTTGTATTGCTCAGAAATATGCAAGATCATCCGAGTCCACGTTTGACCCATATCTGGAGACCCGGCCTAGGAATCATAAAGAGTAGAGCTCCGTGTAGAAGGCCTGCTCAACACCTTTCATTTGATACCAATATTGCCCAGAAACATTCCGGGTTTAATCCGGGGTCACATTTTGACCCATATTTGGGGAACCGACCTAGGACTCATAATGAATAAAGCTCTATGTGAAAGCCCTGCTCAACACCTTTCATTTGATAACAACATTGCTCAGAAACATTCAAGGATCATCCGGTCCTCATTTTGGCCCATATCTCGGGACCCGACCTAGACATCATAAAGAATAGAGCTCCAAGTAGAAGCCCTGTTGAACACCTTTGATACCAATATTGCTCAGAAACATTCAAGGATCATCCGGGTCCTCGTTTTGACCCATATCTCGGGACCCGGCCTAGGGGTCACAATGAAAAGAGCTTCATATCGAAGTCCTGCTCAAAACCTTTCATTTGATACCAATATTGCTCAGAAACATTCAAGGATCATCCGGGTCCTCCTTTTGATCCATATCTGGAGACCCGGCCTAGGGGTCACAATGAAAAGAGCTTCATATCGAAGTCCTGCTCAAAACCTTTCATTTGATACCAATATTGCACAGAAAATTAGATAGGTAGATCCAGGTATGCATATCCATAAATTTGCATACATGTTAAAACAGGTTGGTCCTTTTTATTTTGCCTATTTGTCGCATTGTTGCAGAAAACAACAACAACTTCCCTTCGTTGCTGTTGTTGTTGATATTTGCATTTGCACGGTTATGCATGCAAGCATTTGTAAGTACATGTCTATCTACCTACCTACCACTGACAATGCCAAGCGATTCATACGGACGCAGCAGTGCACTAACACAAAGGTCATTTACGGTTTACGCGTAAACTTTACTTGTTTTTCGAAATCACTCGTAGCTACAGCAAAGATGTTTACACATCAAAAATCTTCTCCTATAATGTTTGAGCCACTACCAGGAAGCACTTCAGGTAAATCAATGTTTTCTAAAGGTATATTGAGTTTTAAATAAAATATATATTAAGTTGTTATATAGATATGTAGTTAGGTATTTACCGCCGAAGTCAAAAAAATCTTCATCTAATATTGGCTTTTCATAGTTATGGTCATTTACATCTTCAAAAGTTGCAGTGGAGTTTTATTACTTTTTAATTTTGTTATAAGGTAAACCTAAGTAATTTGTTTAGTAAAATCTAGAAATTGTAATACATATTTTTTATACTACATGCAAAATCCACATTTTACGAAGAAAATTAGTGTGAGCTACAGCTCGATTTTTATGCATGAGGCCATTGTCTCCAGCCCACTAAAAGCTGCTATCTCAACCGCAAATATTTCAAAATGTATATAATATGTGTGAAATTGCAAGCTTTACATAATTATTTGTAGTTTTTAGCACTTCTTTCAGAGCCAAGCAGATTTTCCTCCCTACACCGTTTAGTATCAAAAAGCAATTTTAATAATTTTTTACATGTAATCCTTAAATTTTGTAATTTAAGATTACAGAAAATAAGGATTACTGTAATCGTAATCGTCAAAAACTTGAAATTTCAATTACTGTAATCGTAATCGTCGTTACAAAAATAAGGATTACTTTAATCGTAATCGTCAAAAACTTGAAATTACAATTACTGTAATCGTAATCGTCGTTACAAAAATTACGATTACTGTAATCGTAATCGTAAAAAACTTGAAATTACAATTACTGTAATCGTAATCGTCGTTACAAAAATAAGAATTACTGTAATAGTAATCGTAAAAAACTTGAAATTACGATTAATGTAATCGTAATCCTATGTGTAATCGATTGCACAAGTAATCCTTATCGCCCAGCTCTGAATAACTATTATAGTGACCAAAAATTTTTTTCGTCAAGAACAACTATTATGGTGACCACAAATTTTTTTTCTAATTTTTATTTTTTTTTGGTTGCCCATAACTCATGGTGTAATAACAAGGTGACGTAACTAGGCAGCTATTTCATTCTGTTTTCCTCTTCCTCCTGTCATTCGGCTCTTTGAAAATGAAATTCCAATGTTGCCCCCAGTTGATCCCAAAAAAGTGTTGTTTTTATGTGTATTTTAGGTGTATGAAGGAGCGACTTTTGGAAAAAATTTAAAACAATAGTTGTTTTCTAACATTTTTATATCCTTTGACAATTTTATTATTTATGAAGAAAAAAATCATTAAAATTTAAATTTTCGCGCCACCATTTCAAAAATGCCAAAAACAAGCTACGCCCGTTGTAGAAAACCATGGACGGCGGCGAGTTTCATGTTTGAATGTTTGGCCCTCCCACAGACCCACAGACCCAGATATAATTCTGCTAGGAAAAGCAGCGGTGTGATGCCTACACAAAATTCAAAAGTGTGCGTGCTGCATTTTGCCGAAGGCGCATAACCAAGCAAAACGACGCTTGCCGACAAAGGAAGCAGTACCGATGCCTGTGGTGTCCCTTATCTTGGGATTTCGAAAACCATGGTATTTGTGAAAAGCGAGACCATGCAACACAAACATTAAATATTACTCTCCATATGTATTATTATTTAAAAACTTTTTTGGAAACGGGTTTCGCTCTAACAAGGAATATGCTTCTTCAAATAGCAAGATTAAAGTTGCAAATAAAACTTCTAGAAAGCGAAAATAACAATCTAAAAGCCGAAAGGGCACGAGACGAAACAATATTGAAAGGTGTCAAAAATATTTTTACAGAGGAACAACTCCGAAAATTGTAATACCCGGATCACCATATCCGTTGAGATTGGATAGATATATTGAATGCCCAAACAATACACGCTGATACTAACGATTATAAATTTTACCAGATATCGAGTTCAATATATCCAGTTAAGTATGAATTATATCGTCGCTTTATGTTTGCCTTTTTCATACGAAACTCGCTGGGTTTTATATTTTTTCGGTAAGTTGTACCGAATTCGGAAAAACGAAACCTAATTATAACTTTTACCAGATATTGAACTCAATACATATATTTGGTTAAATGTGAAATATATCGTCGTTTGAAGGCGTTTTGTTTTAATTTTTATATTCATATTGGTGCAGTTCACCAATTTTTTTTTGTTTCTCAAGAATGATTAAAAGCTTCTTAAGAATTGTAAATAATATATATAATATAAAATATAGTATTTTACCTTTAACAGTAAGACAAATATATAAATAATTTACTCCTCTTTTTGGACCGGATCCGGCCAATTTAGCCCTACATTTTTCCCCCTTTTTCCTCTGGAAATGCAACCCTACCGTTTCAAAGAGCTTACTATTTGAGAATAGTGTCGCACTCTTCTATTTACGTCACCTGTTTATTCCACCATGGCCCATAACTAAGAAAGCTCAAACAAATAGATAGGTACATACATAGGTCCGTACGCAGGGTTTGAAAAACTGCTAGCAAAACAGCAATAGTCTCAAAAAATAAGCTGCTGCTGTTCTGAGAAACTTGTCATTATTTTTTTAGAACTTTTGAATTTTGATTTCCTTTGAAAATATCTACATTCGAAGCAGAGAGCATTCGAATCATTTTTTTTGTTTCTCTGTGCTGTTGCTTTGCTGTGTAATTTCAAACAGTTCAGTTAACAGCAAAGCACAGATAAACAAAAATTTCAATTTTCAGTACGGCTTTTTGAAATTTGTTTTTTTACCTTATAATTTCGATTGCGTTCACATAAATAAAAAAAAACAACAAAAGTCCTGTAAAAAAAAATTATGTTTGCATTTTGTTGTTGTTTTCCTGTGCTGTAAAATTTCCACAGTACAGCAACAGTCGACAGCATGGTATAAAAAATACAGGTATGTGCATTGTCATTTTGACGCAGTCTTTTTGATTAAAAAGCAGATTTTTGAAGTTTGATCTTATGTCAGTTTTGGAGTATAGCGACGCCAGACTTTTATTTTTTGAATGCGTAGATTTTTGTGTGGAAGTTTGGGTATTTCAGGAATCAAAGGACACAAATAGAAAGGGCACACTCAGGGAAAAACAGCATTTTAAAATCAAAAATAAAATTTTTGTTTTCATAATATAACCAAACCATTTTTATTTTAACAATGACAATTTTTAAATTAAAAAAGAATATTTTGAATTAAGAATGAAATTTTTGAATTAAAAATGCATTTTGGATTTAAAAGGAAACGTACTTAAATAAAAAATGGAACTGAATGTTGATTCAAAAACTCGCTCTTTGTTCAAAATTTTTTTGTGAGAAAATATTTTTTTTGTGAGAAATCCAACAAAAACAATAATGAGAATCGATTTTTTTTTAATTTTGTTTTTAGAATGATTCATATAATTCATGGATTCTTTTTTAGGAAAAGGGAAGTATAAATAGGTTACTACAATTCAATATAATGTTTAATGTTCCACTATTTGATGGCGTTGGATTGAACTTCAGGTTGATGTCATGGTTCGAATCCGGAGGAGAATATAAAATAAAGAAGGAAAAGGAGAATAAGGAGAATAAGAAATAAAGATAGCAAACAGTTAAGGCGAAGTAGAAAAGAAGAGGAAAACAAGCGGAAGCCATTTTTTTGTAGTTGGGACGCGGATTGAGAGGAAATGAAGAGAAGCCGTTGGATACAATTTGAATCCGGAAGAGAAAATGATATAGAGAACACTGCATCGTTTTTTTCTCATAGTGCTTAAAATAAAAATAAACCGTTTTAAATTTAAAATGTTTTTTCTTGATTTAAAAATTTTACAATGAACATTTTTAAAATAAAAATGTCGGTATTTACATCACTTTTAAATAAGTTTTTGCCCATTTTAAGCACCTTTTCATATGTTTTTATAATTTTTTTTCCCTGAGTGCACTATTGAGCAGATTTATGGAACTTCCGGTAGCTCCTCTTCGCTCACTCCACAAATCTTCATCCACTCTCCGCGAATAAAGGGTATCGTCGCCATATTTGGTATTATTGCACCGCGGAAATAAGCAACTCATATTGTTAAAATCTAGGGTACATATTTTTTTGTAATTGGATTGGACATATGTACATACATACATACATACATATATAGACTGAAATGCTCACTTGGTATGGTGGTGTACATACATATCGTCGTTTAAAGTGCAAAACCGCGTGACATTTTTGCCAAAAATGAGATTTCATCAAAAATACATTCTTGGCGTCCGTCCCCATCCATTCATGATACAATTTTGAGATTCACACAACGCAACTCCAAATAATGACACAGTTTTTTTAAGGAAATTTTTCGAACCAATACCGCGAATAATAGGTGTTATTGCTTTATAACTGTACTGTAATGTACTAAAGTTGATTATACTTTCATAAACACGAAATGGATTATAACTTTGCTTTATTGAAGAAAAGTTTTTAAGTACGCCTGCAATCCCGCCTATACATCACTATTGAACAAAATAAAAGACGCAAACCCGCCAAGTAAGCCAATAACTGCACATTTAACTATTTTTCGCCAAAATGATATTTGAATTAAGAATATAATCCAAAAATCTACCTTGGTTTGCAAAATTCCGAACAGTTTTGAATTAAAACAGTTTTTACTGTCTCCTGTAAAATTTGGGTGGTAGCGGATACGCGGTATTACACTTTATGCGACGATATGGAGTTATAATAGATCAATCTCCAAAACCTCCCCAAACTATATACCAGAGTGATCACAAAGCCTAAATTAAGTGATCGTAACTGCTAAACTAAATTAAAAACTCACCGAGAATACCGGAAAGGGGCTACTTTGTTGTACGGCTAAACTGATATTCCGCGAAGTAAAAATGCGAAATGAATCTTTTATGAATCACTGATGAAATTCATCTATGACTGAGGAGGCAACAGTGAGTATTTTCAAATAAAGACTGCTGAATTTTTCATATAAATGGTTTGCTTTTTCCAAAAAAAAAACTAATAATAATAATAAAAATTGTACTCAGAAGAAACATCAATGATCATTCAGCAGTGAAACAAATTTACTGCAGGATGTGTAATTTTTTCAAATTGAAAAAATTTCTTTCAATTCAAATTGATAAAATTCGTTACTATGAATACCATGGTTACAATTTATTTTTAAAACAAAGCAGTGAAAAATACCATTAATGGAGGATTTTTATCATTGAGTATGGCAGCACGAAATGTCATAATCTGCTTAATTGTCAGGTGGTTAATATGGCGACGAAAACTTGACGTTTGTTTTACCTGGTATACTTATACCATGGTCGACAGTAATTTTTGGAAAATGAAGGCTGTATAGTTACAGTACAGTAGAATTTTTTATTTTTTTTTACTTTTGTTGCGCTGTTCATTTTTTAATTTTGAAATGGAAATGAAATTCAAAGTAAATGAAAAAGAAAGTTGAAAGTAATTTCAAACCCTGTCCGTATGTAGTTGTTATTAAACTATTTTATTTTATATAAAATAATTAATTTATTTTGTTAAAATTTATTTAACATATGTACATATAAGTAAATATCTTGATAGATAAAATTCCAATGAAAATTTTTGATATTCCAAACTACAAATAAACAAAATCATTTAAACAAATAAAATATTTTAAACATAAGGTATTATATACTAAAGTATATATCCCTACATTTACTCCCCCTCCAGTGTTAACGAAAACATATTTAATATATGTATGTAATAATTAATTAATATTAAATGTAACTTTTTTATTTTTTTTGTTTGTTGAAATATTGGAAGTAGATGATGTGCCGTAAGTAATTTGTGCAGGTTTAAGTAAATCAATTGAAAGGCTTTTAATTGTATTTCCATATTGTATTTTAAAAGTTTTATCATGCTTTGAAATAACTTTATAAGGTCCTTCAAACGGTTGTTTTAAATTTAATTTATGGACTACTTTAACGAAAACGTATTCACAAGTATTTAGAGATTTTGGAACAAAGTTATTTTCTTTATTGTGATATAAAACTTTTGAGCGTACTATTGAGAAATGTTTTCTTAGTTTTTGAAGAAATTCATCTGAACAATAACTTTCATCATTATTATTATTAGAAATAATAAGTTCACCTGGTAGACGAAGAGTTTGACCATATACTAGTTTGCTGAGGAACATTTTAAATCTTCTTTAATAGAAGTTCTTACGCCTAATAGAATCCAGGGAAGAATTTCAGACCAATGTGTAGAATCATCTGATGCTGTAATAGAAGTTTTTAATGTTCTATGAAATCTCTCAATCATTCCATTAGACTGTGGGTGATATGGAGATGTATGAATTTTGTGTGTACCTAATAGTTTTGTTAATTCTGTGAAGAATTTTGAAGTAAATTGTGAACCTTGATCAACAGTTATATTTAAAGGAATACCAAAACGAGGAATATAATTTTGAACAAAAGTTTTTGCTATTGTGTTTGTTGTAATATCTTTAAGAGGATATGCTTCGGGCCAACGGGAATATCTATCAATTATGGTTAAAATGTAACGATTTCCTTTTGACACAGGTAATGGTCCTACAAGATCCATATTTATGTGTTCAAATCGTCCAGAAGGATTTTCAATTTTTTGAATTGATGACTTAGTATACTTAGAAATTTTAGATTTTTGACAGTTAATGCAAGATGCTGCCCAGTCACTAATTTCTTTACGCATATTAGGCCAAAAGTATTTATTTTGAGTTAATTTTCTTGTTGTACGAATACTTGGATGCGAAAGAGAGTGAATTTTGTCAAATCCCAGCCAGCAAAATCATCGTAAACGAGCTCGTAAACGGATGTTTTCTCGAAGAAAACTCTAATAAAATATCGTTTATGATATCCGTTTACGATTCGCCTACGAATACTGTTTCGCTTTAAAATGTTCAGTGCCTACGAGTGTCGTAAATGTATCGAAAAAGCACTCGTATATGAATATTTTTACGTCCGTTTTTTTTATCGTAAATGTAGAAATTTTACAAACATACATACTTACTTTTAAAATATTGAGTTTGAAATTTTTCGTTTTCTTTTTTTTTGACATGATAGAAAAAAGTTTATTTTGTTATTGTTTTCTTATTCGAGAATAGCTCGTAAATCGCAATGTTCGTAAAATGTACGGTACCTTGCTGGCTGGGATATAATTTTTCTCATAGAAAATGGAACATATGGTCGAAAAGGTTGCTGAGAAATGTCACACCAAATATTTAAATTAATAATTGGAATATTGATTTCTTTTAAGTTATTCTTATAATTTGAATCACAAATGATTTCTTGTAAAGTTTTATCAGATTGTTGTTCCTTAAATAAAGTTTCAAAATTAATGTCTTGAATTGAAATTGTATCAATTTCTGGAATACGGGAAAGTGTGTCGGCAACAATGTTGTCTTTTCCACATATATATTGTATATCATTAGTAAATTGCGCAATATATTCAAGATGACGTAACTGACGAGGTGATCTATCGGTTTTGGAATTTAGAACATGAGTTAAAGGTTTATGATCGGTATAAATGGTAAAAGTTCTACCTTCAAGAAAATGTTTGAAATGTTTTATTGAGTTATAAATTGCTAAAAGTTCTCTATCAAATGTTGAGTAATTAATTTCTGTTGCTGGTAATTTTCTTGAAAAATATGCTAAAGGTTCTAATTGATTGTTACTAATTCGTTGTAAAACAGCGCCAATTGCTACGTTTGATGCATCTACAGCTAATGATAAATTACCATTTTTATCAAAATGTGTAAGTAAAGTATTTTTGGCGAAAAGTTTCTTAACATTTTCAAATGAATTAATAGTTTTATCTGTCCAATTTAATTGTTTAAGTTTATTTTTTATTGAAAATGTTAGCATTTCGTGCAAAGGACTAAGTTCTGCTGCTAACATTTTAATATATCTGTGATAATAGTTTTCCATACCTAAAAATTTTTGTAATTTGTTAATTGAAATTGGTTTCTCAAAACTGGTTATAGCTTCTATTCTATTTAAAGAGGGTTTTATGCCATTACAAGAAATTTCGTAACTTAGGAAATCTAATTTATCTTCACCGAAAATACATTTAGAAGGTTTAATATTTAAATTGTATTCTTCGAGTCTTTTAAATATCATTTTCAAATGTTCTAAATGTTGTTTTTCGTCATCACTAGCAATTAAAATATATATAAGTGAAAACAAAATTAAAATCAGAAAATACTGCATTAATAAAATGTTGAAATGTTTGAGCACTATTTCTTAAACCGAATGGCATACGAATAAACTCAAACATTCCAAATGGAGTAGTTATCGCAGTTTTATGTATGTCTTCTTCTGCCATAGGAATTTGATGATAAGCACGTACAAGATAAATATTTGAAAAAATATGTTTGTTTTTTAAATCTATAGTTAAATCGTGAATATGTGGTAGAGGATATCGAGCTGGTGTGGTAATAAAATTCAATCTTCTATAATCTCCGCAAGGTCTCCAATCATTTGGTTCTTTCTTGGGAACGAGATGAAGTGGGGATGCAATTGGAGAACTTGATGGTCTGCAAATACCTGTTTTAACTAAAAATTCAAATTCAGCTTTGGCAATTTTGAGTTTGATTGGGTCAAGACGTCGTGGTTTTGAAAATGGTAAAACACCTTTTGTTTCAATCCTGTGAACTGTATGATGTTTAACTTCTTTAGTGTAATCTGGTTCACAGGTAATAGAAGGAAAATCATTTAATAGTTTGGTAAATTTATTTTCAAGAATTGGTATTTTAAGAGAGAAAATATCGCAAAAACCAGATGACCCAGAAACTTTTAAATTAGTAGTAGAATCTATAATTTCTTTATTTTTATACTCAGCTGTACTAGTACACACAGTATTATAGTTTTAATCACATAACGGTGGATTGTAACAGAATGAAATAATCGAGATAGATATAGACTTATATATATCAAAATGATCAGGGTGAAAAGAGAAATCAATTGAGCCATGTCCGTCCGTCCGTCCGTCCGTCCGTCTGTCCGTCCGTCTGTAAACACTCTAACTCGCGCAAAAATTGAGATATTTTGATGAAATTTGAAATGCAAGTTGGTATCGAGACTGGGACGGTTGGTATTGAAAATAGGCGAAATCGGACCATGGCCACGCCCACTTTTCCTATATAGAAAAAATCGGAAATTTGGTATCTCAGTCACTAATATAGCTGGAGCGATGAAAGTTTACCCACGTGTTGAGCTCAGGCCCCTATGAAGAAATTTGATGAAATTTTGGAAAATGGGCGGTGCCACGCCCACTTATTAAGGGTCAAACATGGAAAGTTTTATATGTCATAACTCAGAAACCGTTGAAGATATATCGATGAAATTTGGTATACGTGATTTACTTACTTAGCCAAATATTTGGACGGAAAAAAGTTAAAATCGGTTGACGGACACGCCCACTTTTATATATGGGTCTTATAAAGTGACCTAATAAAAAAATTTTAAGCTATATCTCTGTCAAATATACAGATATATCATTGAAATTTTATGGCAGGAGTGCAACTATGGACATAAAACGAAAACCACAAAAATTTTGGAAAATGGGCGTGGCAGCACCTCTTTTTAGAAGCAGGAATATACTAGATTTCTGAGCCCATAACTCGACAAATAATTGATATATAATGACGAAACTTGGTGCGTACATTTTTGTCACTTGTGGTAATACATGTTCAAAATTTTAGCGAAATCGGTTGACGACCACGCCCACTTTTATATATGGGTATTATAAAGTGACCTAATAAAAACATTTTAAGCGATATCTTTGTCAAATATGAAGGTAATTCATTGAAATTTTGTGGCATGAGTTCCACAATAGACCGGAAACAAAAAGTAGAAAAATTTTGGAAAATGGGCGTGGCACCGCCTCTTTTTAGACAAAGGAATATACGAGATTTCTTAGCCTATAACTCGACAAATAATTGAGATATTATGACGAAACTTGGTTTATACACTTTTATAACTAGTGTTAATAGACACGCAAAAATTTATTCAAATCGGTTTATGACCACGCCTACTTTTTGACAAAGATATTTCTGGAACACCCTTTGGGAATTTGTAACGTGACATCTTTGTAACTAGAAGTCATAAAGGAATGAAATTTTGAGCAAAGAATAATATTCATATACTTAGTGGGATGACTGATAAAAATGTTGAAAATAGGCGTGGTTACGCCCACTTTATGCAGCACTCGCTTTATATAAAATACATCGTGATTCTATCGGATGCAAACAAACAATGAAAGCATACAGCTGAGTATCTAATGTTCGATTCCACCCGAACTTAGGCTTCCTTACTTGTTAATATTAACTATAATACCAAATTTTTCTAAGAAATTTGCGCCTAAAATTGGTGTGTTATATTTGCTATAATGAATGGAAATTCAAAATCTCTTCTCAAACCTAAATCAATTTTTAAAAGTTTTGTACCAAACGTTTCAAGAGAAGAACCGTTAGCAGCTGATAATTTAAGATCTGAATCTCTTTTATAAATTTTGAATTTTGAAAATGGAATAATTGATACTACTGCACCAGTATCAATAAGAAAATTAAGATTATTGAACTTATCGAAAATAAATAGGCGACGAGTTGGTTTGGGAATGTTTCCATTATCCTTCATTTTCATAATAGAATTCTTTAATTTACTTAAATTTTGTTCTGAATTAATATTATTACATTTATTGAAATTACATGGTGGTATACATTTAAGAGCTTTAGTTTTCAAATGTCTATGATACCAACAAGTAATGTTTAAAGAATTAAAATGTCTTTCATTTAAGTAATCTTTACACATTGATCTGGATTTCTCATAAAAATTAGATTTATTTCGTAATTCATTAATGTCACTTGTAATTTTATTTAAGTTCTGAAAAATTTTTGAAGTTAAATCAGTTAAACTTTTAATGCATTGTTCTAACTTATTATTTTCAATACATTTAATAGAAGATTTAGAAGAATTTCTTTGATTAAATAAATCGAAAAGTTTATCTGCTAAAATAATAATTTCATCTTTATTTGAATTATTATATATGAAAATAAATGAATTTGAATTTGTTGTGGTAATTTTTTAATCCACAATGTAAAAAGTAGTTCATTACTAACAATTGAATGAGATCCAATAACTAATTTCATATAACGAAAAAGTTCAGATGGTGACCGATCATCAATTTCTGTATTTGAAAGTAATTGTTCAAGACGTGTTTCTTCATTAAGAGAAAATCTCTCGCACAGAGTTTTTTTAATATTTTCAAATTTATTAGAAAAAGGAGGTGGGTTAATAATATCAATAATCTTATGTATAGTATCTTGTTGAAGAGAAACTAAAATGTTTTGAAATTTAATATTATCATCTATAACAAGGGTGCTCAACGCTCTCGTATTGAATGGGGAAACTCCAATACATCTACAAAAATTTATTAGTGCACCGAGAAAAAATTTGTGTTAGATTTAAAAAAAAAGTTACAAACTACAAGTAAATTTTTATTGTACGATTGGAAAATTTTACATACAACATAAATACATACATATGTACAATATTTACAATATATTTTATTTATATTAAATTAAGATATGAAATCGTACATATAAAAAAAAATGTATCTACATATTACATAATAACAATAAGTGACAAGTTTATTCAAGGCTGTTTAATAAATTGCCAATATTTATTGTCGAATCAGAGGTGGATAATTGCAGAATTGCTTCCAAATGCTTTTGTGATAAAAGGTTTCTTTGGTTTGTTTTGATTAACTTAAGGCTAGAAAAGGTTTTTTCGCAAATATAAGTGTTTCCGAACATGGATAAGTATTTTAAAATTTCATTTCTTATGAGTGGATACTTGTCATATTTTATTTCTGTCATATATGTAACTTACCTTAATTATTAATTTATATACGTACCTACCTATAATTAATTAGCATAGACTGTGACTCGCAATAATATTTCAGCAAAAAAAAGCTTTTTCCTATTTTTCTTATTAAAATCTACTTTTATTTTTCTTCAAATAATTTGAAATACACTTTTGCCACACATTTTTCAATATTAACTAGAAATTTTGTTCAGTTTTTTTGTTTGCCTACAAATCGCACCCTAAATCAAAAAATTGCACAACTCAAAATTTTTTTAATCCATGAATAACGTATTTAGGGTCTGCCAAATGTTAGTCTCCTCCCAGCAAAATCCTTCTTCCTTACCCAAGGTTTTACTTCAAAGCTTCGTTTCTTGCATTTCTTCCATTTATTTTATATTTATTTGGGTTTTGAGTTACGTCGCTTTTCAATTCAAGAATTAAATTTTTTCAAAAAAATTTTATTTTCAATTTGTTAGTGTAATTTTCAATTTCATATGGGAAGGGCGACGCCAACGTAGCTTCATATGGGAAGGGCGAAGCTAACGTAGCTTCGCCCTTCCCATAAGAAACTCAATCACATTCATTTGAAATTTTTTATACCTGTGGGCATATGGCAGGGGAAGAAAATTTTATTTTTATATTCATTGGGCGAATTTGTATCTGTGCCTATGTCTGGGGGGAAAAACAAAAACAAATGTGATTCAAGGGCATAGGCATGAGCATCTATGATCTATAATATTGTTAATTTCAAATTGTCCTTCAACTAGGTTAAACCATGTTTTTGGATATTCCTTCCAAATATCTGGTAGTTTAATTGTTTTAATATGAGTAGAGTTGTTTTCTATTGTTACATTGTTTGATTGTATGTTTTGTGTCATGTCCCTGCAGGGAACTCAATAACTAGTGAGCAAAATTTCTAGTTCCGAACTAGCGAAAAGGTGTCAAAAGGGAACTAGATCAATTGTAGTTAGACCCTCACCGCTTCAGAAGGAGTGAATTGAGTGACCATTATAAGACACACTTTGATTTGTATGCAATTTCGAAGTGACAAAAATTGTATGAAAATTTTTCGTACGTTCAATTGCCTTCGGCTTTGTCTATTTCTGCAATTCTCAGATGTTTAGTGAGGCATTTTATATAAAGTTTTCTATTTGCATCTTGTATGAATTGAAATGTTCCCCTAATTATGCTTTTCCGATCCCTCAGGCTTATTTTGAATTTCTTTTATTTTATTACTTTTTAAATATTATAGTAAATTTTTATTAAATAAATAAATAAAAAAATATTATTTAAAAAAAAAATAAAAAAAAAAAATTATCATCCACCTTGACACCGACAGGATTCGAACCCGCGCTCCTCAGATTGAAAGGCACATGCGTTAGCCAGTCGGCCATCGCGCCACTTGCACTAAGTGTGTCAAAGTTTGCACTTAAGCGGCAGATGTAAAACTGTAGAATTTGTAGGTACTTGTAGCTAGTTCAGAACTATCGAAATTGTGCCAATAAACGAACTAGTGTAAACTGTAGAATTTAGTACTAGTTCGGAACTATCGAAAATGTAGTGCAGAGGGTGACAATTGACACCGCCTAGGACATCGCCGTGTTAAATTCGCCAGTTGATAACATGCAAAAGAGATTTAGCTCGCACTAGTAGTGTCGAAAAATGCACTAGAAGCGACCTAGTTCGGAACTAGAGATTTTCCCTACAGGGGTTTGTATCAGTATTAATGTGTGTTGTTGGTTATTTTGTATTTTGAGTTGTGTTGACCTATGTGTAAGTAGTATATATGAACGTAAAAACATTAAAATAAATATTAAATTAAATTGTTGAAACCTTTTTGGAGAGAGTGTACAATATATATGTGTGTATATATATATATATATATAAAGTTTATGTAATATAATAAATATTTTAAAATATTAAATTGATTGTCTAAATTAATTCAAAAGATTTACGATGCGAACTTTTAAAATTTAAAAAATATAGTATATCCGTACATAAATACATACAAGTATGTGTGTTAACACATATACGTTGAATGAAATGATACAGCTCACCAAAATAAAATTGTTATTGTTATTGTTGTTGGATATTATGATGTTCTAACTGCTTCTCATGTAGAGATTCGAATGTAGAAGCACGAAATGATCCAGATTGTTTGTTGAATAGGGTATTATAATTTTCGATGTTGATGATACAAATAAGAAAGTATGTATTAATATTATACGGTAGATAGTTGAGTTGTTGAGATTGTGGTTATTGTTACACACATTTTTGTAAAAATTCCGTTCAATATATCGTTACCTTAATTCACAAAGGCCCTAACTGACAAAATAATTTTTTTACAGGAGAGCCAAAAAACGTGTTAAAATGAAAATAAAAGACCCCGGTGCATCCACTTCCGAAAAGAGTGCTGATGATCGAAAATGGTTTTTCGTGAAATAGCTATACACTCAACCTTCGCTGTAAATAGTTGTTGAATTTTTTTTCCACTTACCCCAACAATTAAAAATTGAATTAAAAATAAAAATTTCGTGCTAAGCACTAAAAACTCTTTCTTTCAAATAAAAGACTTTTGTGAAGTGTGCAATTTCTGCACAAACAAAGCGCATTATAAATAACATTTCAGACTGTAAATATATATGTACAACATATATCGTAAAATTAATATGTATATTAATTTCAATACACATACATACATACATAATATACACTAAAAAAAATTTACTCAGATTATTGAAAAGTGGGAATGATTCGGCGCTAAAGACAATTTTCATTGTTTTGATGTACAATTTTCTTCAAATCAAGGAATAAAAACCACGTTTTAAAGAAAATTGTACATTAAAATAATGAAAATTGTCTATAGCGCCGAATCATTCCCACTTTTCCATAATCTGAGTAATTTTTTTTTGAGTGTAGGAAAATTTCATTAATTTTTAAAGGGCAAGTTTCCATAAAAAGAATGGCAAACTTTAGGTAGTGATATTTTTAGATCCTATAGATTTTCCCATTTCTTTTTAGAGATTGGAAGTTGTTGATTATGTAATAAGCTGGGCTTTACTATTTAAAAATTTTTTGCTGGCTCTCTGAGGTAGAGGCTGGGACTCAGATGTTATATCAGTTTTATAAAATATTTGTCCCGAAGGATCATATCCATGTTGACTGTGGAGTCTCCTGACATTCTTCCTGAAAAGGAAACACCATAATATAATTTTAGATATGTGGCCGCTGTGGTGCCGTGGGTAGAGTGCTCGCCTGCTATGCCAGAGGTCTCTGGTTCAAACCCCAGTCCGAGCCAAAAAAAAAATTTTCTAATTAGTAAAAATCCAATTATTGGGTTTTTTAAGAGCAGCGGTCACCGCTCGGCAGTGGGCGGCATACCCTCCGAGTGTATTTCTGCCATGAAAAAGCTTCTCACAAAATTTGTAGGAAAAACAAAAAGGAGCACACCTCGAATTGGGAGAGGAGCTCGACCATAAAACTCGTCAGAGTTATAATAGCGCCATTGTATTATTATTATTATATGTTTAACGGACTAGGAATATACATACGAGTATTACATACCAGATCGAATCGTTGAGTACATTTTCGGAATGTTTTCAAAATTCAAAAAAAGCTACGCTCTAGGTGGTGAACTTGAAGAGGACTAGGATTTTTTCGAGCCTCGCGGATAAGTTGTACAAGTTGAGATGGTAAGTTTATTTGTTTTTTTAGAAATTTTTGTTTCAATAAGAGAATGTGTAGCCTCGCATTCCATTTGTGTATGTCCTTTTACTAAATATTTATGTTCTATAGTTAAATTATTTTCCATACAAAAGTTTAGCAAAGCATTTGATAACACAGTGTTACGATTTTGGTAAAAACAACCATCTAAGCATGCATGGAGTCCGAAATGTATAACTCAAAGCCTGCCAAACACTTTCACCTTGTACTACTGCATATTGTAGCAAATGTAGTTAGGGTCTTTTAATTTATAGATTTTCAGCATATGCAGATAGGGCTTTTTAAAAAGTGGTATAACTTCGTTACTTTTGTAACTATCGCTATCAAATTTTGTGGGAAGGTGTATTTTAATATATCCTACTACAATCTGCGAAAAACGCAGTTTCGAAAAAAGTGTCAATTAGGGCCTTTGTGAATTAAGGTAACGATATATAATTTGATTGATAATAAATATTTATGATTTCATTGTTGTTTTTGATGCTCCTCTGCATGAAAATCGATTGTGTTGTATATCTATGAAGATGTCGTTGATAATATGAATGTATATTAGATTATCGCATCTGTAATATTAGATGGTTTGTTGATTCCACGAGTAAATATGCAGGATCGCCAATATAGTTGTTATTAAACTATTTTATTTTATATAAAATAATTAATTTATTTTGTTAAAATTTATTTAACATATGTACATATAAGTAAATATCTTGATAGATAAAATTCTAATGAAAATTTTTGATACTTCAAATTACAAATAAACAAAATCATTTAAACAAATAAAATATTTTAAACATAAGGTATTATATACTAAAGTATATATCCCTACACCGTACGCATTAGTTTTTTGCGTTTTCTGAGTCATGGGCAACCAAAAAAATTAAAAATTAGAAAAAAAATTTTGGTCACCATAATGGTTATCTTTGACCGACAAAATATTTGGTTACTATAATGGTTATTCTTAACCAACATTTTTTTTGGTTTTATAATGGTTAACATATCCTAAAAAATATATGTATTTAGTGTTTTCACTGACCTTTTCTCATACGCTAAAAAATAACGGTTATTTTCCGTCCCTGCATTTGGGACAAAGTTATGTTCATTATATACATATCGTTGGGTTCGTGAGCAAATGTGCTAAGTCCAATTTTTATCAAAACTGAGATTTTAATGCAGTAAGATAGTACAACTAAAAATACATCGTATGCCAAAAAAAAAGTTACTATAATATCTGTTTTTCACGGTGTAATGCAGTGTTATGCAAATGTGCTAAGTCCATAAAAATTTTTTTTTCCAAAAATCTACGTGCTAAGTCCAGGTGAAAATGAGAAAATAATAATTTTTTTTAAATTGTTTTGTAGAATGTTATAGAATTATTACTACATTGCTTTAATAACCATGGCTTGGTACTGTAAACGTTAATAATTTGCGGGAGTGGCTAGCTTTACCACCAATTTGATATGCAAACTAGTTTTTGGTACTTCTTACATTTTAATTATAATTGTATGCGCTTGATCGAAACGCGGTGCACCTATTTTATATAGAGAGGGTACAGCATAATGTGGGCATGGCCACACCCATTATCAACAGTTTTATCTCTCACAGACCAAGCCTAAAATATTCTTGTTAGTGTAAAATTTCATCCCTTTATGACTTTTAGTTACAAAGATGCCACGTCACAAGTTTCCAAAGGGAGTTTTAAAATTTTTTTTTAAGTAGGCGTAGTTACGAGTACAAACCGATTTTGCTAAAATTTTACTACAAATAATAAAAGTACATATGTACCTACACCAAGTTCCGCCGTAATATCTCAATTATTTGTCGAGTTATGGGCTTCGAAATGTCTTAGATTCACGATGCCACGCCCATTTTCAAAAATATTTATGGTTTCTGTTTTTGTCCATAGTTGGACTCATGCCAAAAACTTTCAATGAATTATTATTATTACCTTCATATTTGACAAAGACGTCACTTAAAATGTTTTTATTAGTTCCATTTATAGTTCCCATATATCAAAGTGGGCGTGGTCGTCTACCGATGGGACAATTTTTCGTCCAAACCTTTGCCCTAGCAAGTAAATTACGCCTTCCACATTTCATCCATTATCACTTTTTGCTTGTTTTTCGATATATACTATATAGGGAAATTGGGCGTTGTTATCATTAAATTTCGCCTATTTTCAATACCAACCTTCCCTGTCTAGTTAGGATCCTCTGTACCAAATTTCATCAAAATATTTCAATTTTACTACGTAATGTGCCGATAACTGGTACTTTAGCACGACCGTCTGAGGAAGAAAACTGCATTTTCAGATTTTTAAAATAGTAACAACAAAAAAAGTTATGAGGTTTTTTGCCTCTCCTGAAAAGTTACCATAAATGGACTTAGCACATTTGCTCACGAAGCCAACGATATATGTACATACATAACAGCAGAAGAGCATAACAGTTACATACATACTACAAGCACATTCAGACTACATTTTAAGTTACGTTGATTAGCCGAAATTACTTTCCGAAATTACGTGCGTTCAACACGTTTTTGAGTAATTTACTTTAGTCGTGTTTCAGTTATGCTGATCCTGGTCAGATAAAAATTTTCACATGGTCAACTTAAATGAAAATATCATTGTTAAAATACTCCCATCAAATTAAATTTTTTATAATTAAAGAATCGCTTATGCAATATACAATGAGAATATATCTAAGAAGCCGCCGCGAACAAATTTAATAGCCGAGTTTTTATTTTAGAGCAGATGTACATATATGTGCTAAAATAAAACACAGCTAATGTGAAATATTAGCGATTGGTAGATAAATATGTCTTTCCATTATAATCGATAAAATTTAGAGAAAAGACCGATTGAAGAGTAATTTCGTGAGTAATTTAGCCGAAATGCGCATTTCAAGGGTAATTTCGGCAGGTATTTTTGTAAGGCGAAACTAGGTTATTTAAGGGTAATTAACGCCGAAACAACGATTTTTGCCTAAATAACCCTTAAATCACGCCAATTTGAACATGCTTTTACATATGTATGTATCATCAAAACAGTTTACATTCAGGCATACCGACATAGGGTGTCAGAGGCGTATACCGACCTATTTATTATCACACGGAGAAAACTATATTGATGTTACAACCATATTTATGGATAATCCTGGCTGATCCAAAAGCTATGGATGCCACATCCATATCTTTGTATATTTTACACCCATAAATATGCTACAAATTCGAAACTGTTAAGGACTTCGTCTATTTGGGAACCAGCATTAACACCAAAAATAATTTCAGCACTGAAATCCAACGAAGAATCACTCTTACCAATAAGTGCTAGTTTGGACTGAGTATGCAATTGAAAAGTAAAGTACTTTTTGGTTGCTTGGTGAACGAAAAAAGACACTGAAGATGGCGCATATTAGCCGAAACCGGTTTGTCTCCAAACCAAACTTGACAAGGGATGACGGAAGATCGTTCCACAATACATCGAAAAGTAAAGTCTTCTCTCGACGAACCAAAATCACACTCTACAGGACACTCATCGTTCCAGTCCTCATGTACGCCGCAGAAGCATGGACTATATCAAAAGCAGATGAGATAGCGCTTGGAGTATTCGAGAGGAAAGTTCTTCGGAGGATTTATGGACCTTTGCGCGTTGGCGAGGGCGAGTATCGACGGAGATTTAACAATGAGCTGTACGCAGACATCGACTTTGTTCAGCGAATAACGATCCAGCGGCTCCGTTGGACAGGTAATGTCTTGAGAATGGAAGAAGGTGCTCCGTCCAAGAAAGTATTTCTGTCGAAACCCGCTGAGCGCAGAAGAAACGGGAGACCTCCACTGCGTTGGGAAGATCAGGTGGGCAGTGATGCTGGCTCCCTAGGTATTCCCAAATGGCGCCACGCTGCACGAAACAGAAAAAGCTGGCGTGCTATGTTGGACTCGGCCAAAATCGTCTAGGCGGTACGTGCCAATTAAGTAAGTAAAGAAATTGGATAGCAGTTGAAGAAGAAGTCAGTTGATCTAAAGTGCCGACCTGTATAAGTGGATCTTGTGTACTACAAACATTTGTAAAAATTCAAATAAAAAAAATATTTAGTGATCTGTGCGGGTGGTAAGTAACTGAACGAGTGTCAAGGAGTCTACCTATCATGCGAAGTTACGCACAAAAATAGAAGGCAACAACTTTATTGAGCAAGAAAAAATTAGTCGGCGGTTGTAACGATCTCTGTTGGAAGATATACATATGTACCCAATGGTAATAACTTGATTTCGTTTTTTCATCTGGTTGGCAGCAACACTTGCTCTTTCAACGGGCGGCAAGCGTACGCGCCGAACCAGCTACCGGCTTTTTTTTTGCATATTTACCCAGCAGAATATGGACAAGGGCCTTGGTAGCGAAGAGCTTAAAGTGTGTTTTTGATGCATGAATTACTGCATTAGTACGGTGATTTCGTAGTAGAAAGAAGTGGCTTATTTGTGCATGTGTGTATCGCTGCCTAATCTACTTAAATTAGATTTTACAAACCGAGATAGCTCCAGATCGTGATTTTAATCATATTGGCATACATATGTATATCTTTATGGGATTACACTTTTCTTTCTGGTGCCTACAATATTAAAAGATATAACACAATTTCATGTTCAAGAACGATATTAAAAATAATGAGATCATATGATAGAAGAGGAAGATCTATGGAAGCTAGAACTATACCGAAGCGTTTGTTCCATTGGTTTCAATTATGACTTTGGAATACGTTTAATATGGAATACGACAACAATAAAAGCAAAAATCTTACAACTCAGCAGCACCATCAATATTCGCAGCGGTGCTTAGCGCTTCGCTAATATTCGACTACTGATGGTTGGTGCATAGGTTCGAGGCTTGTGTGGTGCTTTCGAAAAGAAGTCTGATGTGGAACAAAGTGGTTTTCTTCGAAATAGCTATCACTTCTACCTCGCTGTTTGAGTTACTTGTATTTTTTCGCTTATCTCAAAGTTTAATCTTAAATTAGTTATGCAGTAACAGTATCGTTATAAAACAGCTGATCAACCAACCTTATGGGAAACAATGTATTTGATTAGTGATTCGGTAGCCGTATCCCTAGTATCGTAACGCTATCGGTAACAACGAAGTGATTTTTGTTTTCAGCCGTAACGCTAATCAGCTAATCGATTGTTTCAGTTGTTCACCGTCATGACCCAATAATAGTATGGCAGTAGCAATCAAAGGAGAAGACGCAATTAGCTTTAATACAAAATATGATGATTTCGCAACCTATAAAACCGAAAGAAGAAGAGCGACTCTATTGCTATGGCCATCTTTATTGGAATATGATCACTGTTCAGCTGTTTACTGTTACTGCACCAATAATCGACCAAATTAATACCGATACTGTTACTATTAGTTCCAATCAATTTTTTCAATTGCTTAACAAAAAAAAAAACATTACCACTTTACTTCCATCATTCAGGTCTTACCAATTTTTCTGGAGGATATGCTTAAATACTGCGTGTTTTTAGTGATTTTGTGCTCGCAAGAGTGGCGGTGACAGCATTTGCACACATTCTCGGCAAAGCAGCACGAGCGATTGAATGCGCCAGAGTTGAAAACGGTTAAATATTTTAATCTAAAATTTTAGTTGTTTGTTATACGTCAAGTGCGACGCGTCTTTGTCAGTGGATTTACTACATAAACGTTTACGTACATATTTACTTTATGAAATTGTTTGAAAAGTTATTCAAGAAAACCAATGTAAGTGTAGAGGTTCATTAAAAATCAAACAAAAATATTTATATATACATACATATATGTATAGTGAAAACAGTGCCGACGATACACATGTATGTACATACATAAAAATATTAGTCGTTAATCAGAAAGTTCAAGTGGGGTACTATAAATTATATAGTTTGGGAAATAGAAAAAAAAAAATAATAAATAAGAAAAAAAAAGTATATAGCAAAACATGAAAATAGTAATAAAACTTATAAAAAAAAATAAGAAAAAATAGCATAAATAATAATATTAAATAAAAAAAATGACTAAAACTAAAGCAAGTGAAATGGAAGAAAGTAAAGTGCAGTTGAAAAAAACAAATCAATAAAATAAAATAACACAAAAAAAACAAAAATAAAACAATATCAAAATCACAAGCAAAGAAAAAAAAATAAGAAAACTTGCATCTAGGTATTTACCCATACATATTAATTATATACATACATACATACAAATATGTATACCTACACTGAAAAAAACACTTACGCACGTTATGGAAAAGTGGGAATGATTGGGCGCTGAAGACATATTTTCATTGTTTTGATGTACAATTCTCTTCAAAGCAAGGAATAAAAACCACATTTTAAAGAAAATTGCATTCAAAACAATGGAAATATGTCTCTAGCGCCGAATCATTCCCATTTTCCCATAATCTGAGTAATTTTTTTTTGTGTGTAAATGTATCACAATGTCATAGGTACTTACATATGTATGTATGTAGGTGCGCCACCTAAATAAATGTTTAACACTCCAACTACAGACGGAGCTACATACACATACATATGTTTATATACATACATACCCACTAGGCCCATTTGTACACTCATAGAAAAACAGAATTTTAAAATCAAAAAGTAAGGAAGCCTAAGTTCGAGTGGAATCGAACATTAGATACGCAGCTGTACGCTTTCATTGTTTGTTTGCGTCTTATGGAAACACGGTGTACTTTATATAAAGCGAGTGCTGCATAAAGTGGGCGTAGCCACGCCCATTTTCTAAACTTTTATCAGTCATCCAACTAAGCTTATGAATATTATTCTTTGTGCAAAATTTCATTCCTTTATGACTTTTAGTTACAAAGATGTCACGTTACAAATTCCCAAAGGGTGTTCCAGAAATATCTTTGTTTTGTAGGCGTGGTCATAAATCGATTTCAATAAATTTTTGCGTGGCTATAAGTGTATATAAAAGTGTATAAACCAAGTTTCGTCATAATATCTCAATTATTTGTCGAGTTATGGGCTCCGAAATCTGGTAGATTCCTTTGTCTAAAAAAGGGGCGGTGCTACGCCCATTTTCCAAAATTTTTCTATTTTTTGTTTCCGCTCTATTGTAGAACTCATGCCACAAAATTTCAATGAATTATCTTTATATTTGACAAAGATATCGCTTAAAATGTTTTTATTAGGCCACTTTATAATACCCATATATAAAAGTGGGCGTGGTCGTCAACCACGCTAAAATTTTGAGCATGCATTACTACAAGTAATAAAAGTGTATGCACCAAGTTTCGTCATAATATATCAATTATTTGTCGAGTTATGGGCTCGGAAATCTCGTATATTCCTGCTTCTAAAAAGAGGCGGTGCCACGCCCATTTTCCAAAATTTTCGTGTTTTTCGTTTTATGTCCATAGTTGGACTCCTTCCATAAAATTTAAATGATATATCTTTATAACTACTTTATTATTGAGCTCTCAAGACCATTTTTTTTTTTTTTTTTTTTTGAAGGAAAAATTGGTATGAAAGATTAATACTTGTTTGGTAGAAGTTATAGATCCATTTCGGAGACCATACCATCTATAACTTCTACCAAACAAGTATTAATCTTTCATACCAATTTTTCCTTAAAAAAAAAAAAAAAAAAAAAAAAAAATGGTCTTGAGAGCTCAATAATAAAGTAGTTATCAAAATAAAAACGACCAAAAACCAAAAAGTAAAAGATATATCTTTATATTTGACAGAGATATCGCTTAAAATGTTTTTATTAGGTCACTTTATAATACCCATATATTAAAGTGGGCGTGGTCGTCAACCGATTTTGGCAATTTTTCGTCCAAACATTTGCCTAAGTAAGTATATCACGCCTACCAAATTTCATCGATATATCTGCTACGGTTTCTGAGTTATGACTCATAAAACTTTCAATATTTGCCCCTTAATAAGTGGGCGTGGCACCGCCCATTTTCCAAAATTTCACCATATTTCTTCATAAGGGCCTGAGCTCAATACGTGTGTGAAATTTTATCACTCTAGCTCTATTAGTGCCTGAGATACAAAATTTCCGATTTTTACTATATAGGGGATTTCGCCCATTTTCAATACCATCCGTTCCAGTCTTGATACCAACTTACATTTCAAATTTCATCAAAATATCTCAATTTTTGCTCGAGTTATCGTGTGCACAGACGGACAGACGGACGGACATGGCTCAATCGATTTCTCTTTTCACCCTGATCATTTTGATATATATAAGTCTACTAGCAAATACCCGTCCCACTTCGCTGCGACAAATCACACTATGCCACTCCCTTCCCTATCGGTCTCCCCACCAGTCAGCATTTCCCGTTCCCCCTATCTCTTCCTCCTCTTATACTACTCTCTCTCTCTCTCCCCGTCTCACGTTCCTTATCAACAACTTTCCATGGCCATCCGGTGCACATATCGGTGTACATCATGATTACTAATATATTTTGGAGAACCGACTGGAAAATTGGAATGGAATGAACTCTCTATTGAAGCTCTGACTGATACCTTTAATTTGATACCAACAATGCCCAAAAATATTTCGGGGGCTATTTACGTCCATGTTTCGGCCTCAATCCCGGGAACCGATTGAGATATCCGTATAGTATAAAATATATATGGCTACCCTGATCAGCACCTTTAATTTGATACCAATATTGCGAAAACAATTTGGGGCCATCCGGGTCCACGTTTTGGTCTCTATCTGGAGAACCGACTGAAAATTTGAATGGAATGAACTCTCTATTGAAGCTCTGATTGATACCTTTAATCTGATACCAATATTGCGAAAAAATATTTGGGGCTATCCGGGTCCACGTTTTGGTCTCTATTTGGAGCACCAACTGGAAAATTGGAATGGAATGAACTCTCTATTGAAGCTCTGATTGATACCTTTAATTTGATACCAATAATGGTCAAAAATATTTCGGGGGCTATTTAGGTCCATGTTTCGTATGTATGTATATGCACAAATGTATGTATATGCACAAATGTAATTTTTAATTTATGTATAAACAAACAACAGAAAACATCAGATATTGTATTAATTCAATTCATATCATATGTGGAGTAGATACATACAGGCCCGACGAGAGGGGGGGGGGGGGGCTGAGGGGGTCAATTGCCCCGGGCCCGGGCTTTAGAGGGCCCGGGAATCTCAAAATGATATCCAAGTTTTTGCTTACAGAAAATAAACGAACAACACCTTTAATCACCTTTCGTAGATAGCAATCATTTTAAATTTCAACAAATTTTATAAATCTCTTAAAGTGTCTGCACCCCACTTAAGGAATTGTTGGTTTTTGGCGTCGACTTTGCAGCATAAATTTGAAATCGTTTTCTGTTGCAACAGAAAAATTCGGTATGATGCAAATTCTTATACAGCGATATGGGTATATCCTGGGCGTTTCGGACGGTATGTTCGCACGATTTTTTGAACTTTTGAGGCAGAAATATCGCGAAATATTGTATCGTTTTATGATAAAAGGAAAGATTTAGGCCACAGCTAATGATTAAAGTATGTTAGCGACAGAAATTTAGTTTAATGCCTCTGTTTTAGCCACTTAAACTGCGTTCCGGACGCTACAAAAACACGTCCATTTTTTTTTTTTTTTTGAGTGGCTAAAACAGAAGCCTGGCATAGCAGGCCAGCACTCTACCCACTGCACCACAGCGGCCATGTATAGATAAATTAAAGTTCGTAACTATATAAGTATTCATTGAATTTTGATTTTGAGAATTTGTTCATTTAGTATGGGGGCCCTTAGTTATTTTGACCCCGGGCCCGGATTTTCTCTCGGCGGCCCTGGATACATACATACGTAGTTCGATCAATGGTTAAAAAAGAGTAACAATAGTATAAAATGTTTGTAGTTATAATAATAATGCGATAATTTAATCCTCATTGTCTGACACGACAAAATATTCCTTTCCAACAACACTATAGGGGTATTCGCTATCCATAGCATAACCTTAGAACGTAGCACGGATTGCACGGATTGCAAAGTTTTACAACGCACAACAACAAAATACAGGCGCACAGAAATATAATAGACCTCAAAAATATGCTACAGCAAAACCTATGTATATTTATTTGCTATGAAGTGTAGGAAATTAATTGCAACCCTGCGTCAGCTGACATTTGCCAATTGCTAATTTCAATTTCAATTTGAGCATTCGAATTTTTGTGTATTTATTAAATTTACTAAAATAGAATGATTTATTTATTAATATGTGAGTGATGAACGCGTCCCTTTGGCTAAAAAAAAGCTGCTTCTTAAAATTTCCTACGACTGTGCAATGGGGTGCTCTCGATGTGTAGCATATATTGGTCTAGGATATTTACAATCCGTGCTATCTTGCTATCTTGCTAGGGATAGCGAATACCCCTTATTTAGTTCTCTATAGAAATGTTGATAGGACATTGGAATTAAGTTTTGGTCACATAAATACATATATAAGATCTTTATGTTTATCTTCCGTTATATTAAATCGAGACGTATAAATTTTCGGTATATCTTGCGGTAGCATATTTCCCCTTCTTCTTTTTTTAGATTCATCATATAACAACATTTCTTTAAAATCTTCTTCGAATTCATATTTATAAAAAAGTGTATATTTTTGTTCCTTAGACACTTTTATTTCCCGTATTTTCGAAATGATTACTTTTTCATTTGTTGTGTTTTTCGTCCAATTTGTAAGTGAAGCAAATTTCTTGAAATCTAAAAACTCATCGTTTTCCATCTCAACGACATCATACATGGGATCTGTTTTCTTAGCATTTCTTATCACAGAATACCATTCCATCGGAGTGTATATACGTTTATTTTTCTTACACTTCTCAATAAGTGCGTGAACACTATCCCCCTCGTTCTGTGTATGGCCTTTTTCTAGAAACTTGTGGCTAAGGTCTATATTTAGTTTATGTGATATCCATATATAAAAGGAGAACACAATTTTATTTTTATTTTGGCCGCCACAGTTATCGGACCAAAAATTGAATTTAGTTATATCGGAGCTTTCATATTTTCTTGATATAAATTTAAAAAAACATGCCGCTACTTCTACTGCTCCTTTTTGCAATCGTTTCATCCCATACAAAACAAGTAGCCTTATTCGAGTTGAGCTCGAACATTGTCAAGTTATAAGCATGTAACTTTCTCTTATAGTAAAATGTGCTTACTTCAGCACAAGGTGATGAAAGAATTTTTTGAAAATCGAAGCAGGCGGTGATCACATTTTTGTTATTCATAGATTCTTGCTTGTCAATATCTTTTAATTTCCTAGACTTTTCTTTGCAAAATATGTGTTGTTTGAACTCCGATTCAATGAGGGCCTTTTCATGCTCATCCGAGTTCCTAAACTTCTCGCATAAGTCACATTGGTCCTTTTTAGGAATATAAAATGATATGTTGAAAGAGTTTTGAAATGTGTCGCGATATTGCCTTTGTGTTGCTTTTAGATGGGAATCAAGACCCTTTTCAGAGAACCATAATTCGTATAATCGATACAACTGTGCTACTGATGATATTTCACCATCTAAATACTTCTTTTGTTCCTTTTTCCGACAGTAATGTGATTCCACCAAAGGGAACTCGTTAACATGCTGTATAATAGTTTCTTTAATTTTATTTATGGTTGTGTTTTGTATGGAAGCCTTTCCTCTTTTGTCAGGTGATATAAACCCTATATTGGAATGCTTTTTGCGTACAACGGTTTCTATTGTCTGACTGGACATTGATAATGTATTTAAAAACATAGGTCTGCATACTTGTTCTTTTATTTCTTTGCCATCTTTTTGATAACTAACAAAATACTATCTTGACTCATTTCTACGGGAATTCTCGCTATTTCTACACACCTTTTTTTCATGCAATGTTACTAAATTTGATATATAAGCCCATTGAAGGTTTTTATTGCCAAGTTTATAAAAGTTTTCAAATATCACTAATTATAATCTATCTTCCTCTGATAATCTTTGCGAGCATTTCAATCTACAGGATTCTCCGCAACTCTTTTTTATACTCAGCTGTACTAGTACACAGAGTATTATAGTTTTAATTTCCTAACGGTGGATTTTAACAGAATGAAATAATCGAGAACCGATTGAGATATCCGTATAGTGTAAAATATATATGGATACCCTGATCAGCACCTTTAATTTGATACCAATATTACGAAAAAATATTTGGGGTCATCCGGCTCCACGTTTTGGTCTCTATCTAGAGAACCGACTGGAAAATTGGAATGGAATGAACTCCCTATTGAAGCTCTGATTGATACCTTTAATTCGATACCAATATTGCGAAAAAATATTTGGGGCCATCCGGGTCCACGTTTTGGTCTCTATTTGTAGCACCAACTGGAAAATTGGAATGGAATGAACTCTTTATTGAAGCTCTGATTGATCCCTTTAATTTGATACCAATAATGCTAAACAATATTTCGGGGGCTATTTAGGTCCATGTTTCGGCCTCAATCCCGGGAACCGATTGAGATATCCGTATAGTGTAAAATATATATGGATACCCTGATCAGCACCTTTAATTTTATACCAATATTGCTAAAAAATATTTGGGGTCATCCGGGTCCACGTTTTGGTCTCTATCTAGAGAACCGACTGGAAAATTGGAATGGAATGAACTCCCTATTGAAGCTCTGATTGATACCTTTAATCTGATACCATTATTGCGAAAAATAGTTGGGGCTATCCGGGTCCACGTGTTGGTCTCTATCTGGAGAACCGACTGAAAATTGGAATGGAATGAACTCTCTATTGAAGCTCTGATTGATGCCTTTAATTTTATACCCATAATGCTAAAAAATATTTCGGGGGCTATTTAGGTCCATGTTTCGGCCTCAATCCCGGGAACCGATTGAGATATCCGTATAGTATAAAATATATATGGGTACCCTGATCAGCACCTTTAATTTTATACCAATATTGCGAAAAAATATTTGGGGTCATCCGGGTCCACGTTTTGGTCTCTATCTAGAGAACCGACTGGAAAATTGGAATGGAATGAACTCCCTATTTAAGCTCTGATTGATACCTTTAATTTGATACCAATATTGCGAAAAAAATATTTGGGGCCATCCGGGTCCACGTTTTGGTCTCTATTTGTAGCACCAACTGGAAAATTGGAATGGAATGAACTCTTTATTGAATCTCTGATTGATCCCTTTAATTTGATACCAATAATGCTAAAAAATATTTCGGGGGCTATTTAGGTCCATGTTTCGGCCTCAATCCCGGGAACCGATTGAGATGTCCGTATAGTGTAAAATATATATGGATACCCTGATCAGCACCTTTAATTTTATACCAATATTGCGAAAAAATATTTGGGGCCATCCGGGTCCATGTTTTGGTCTCTATTTGGAGCACCAACTGGAAAATTGGAATGGAATGAACTCTCTATTGAAGCTCTGATTGACACCTTTAATTTGATACCATTATGGTCAAAAATATTTCGGGGGCTATTTAGGTCCATGCTTCGGCCTCAATCCCGGGAACCGATTGAGATATGCGTATAGTGTAAAATATATATGGATACCCTGATCAGCACCTTTAATTTGATACCAGTATTACGAAAAAATATTTGGGGTCATCCGGGTCCACGTTTTGGTCTCTATCTAGAGAACCGACTGAAAGATTGGAATGGAAAGAACTCCCTATTGAAGCTCTGATTGATACCTTTAATTTGATACCAATATTGCGAAAAAATATTTGGGGCCATCCGGGTCCACGTTTTGGTCTCTATCCGGAGAACCGACTGGAAAATTGGAACGGAATGGACTCTCTATTGAAGCTCTGATTGATATCTTTAATTTGATACCAATAATGCAGAAAAATATTTCGGAGGAATCTGGGTCCATATTTTGGCCTATATCTCGGGAAGGGGTTGAGGTACCAGAATTAAATGTGGTCATAATTTCAATCTAATACCAGGTGATCATTGTGTCAAAATTTGAATGTGATCGGCCCGGTAGTTTCGGCGTCCATAGGGAACAAACATACAAACAAACAAACAAACAAACTTTCATCCTTATATATAAGTCTATATCTATCTCGATTATTTCATTCTGTTACAATCCACCGTTAGGAAATCAAAACTATAATACTCTGTGTACTAGTACAGCTGAGTATAAAAATAAAATTTTTATTTTCATAATGCACGTTTTAAACCAAACCAATTTTATTTTAACAATGAAAATTTTTAAATTAAAAATGAAATTTTTGAATTAAGAATTAAATTTTTGAAGTAAAAATGGTTTGGTTTAAAACGTGCATTATGAAAATAAAAATTTTATTTTTATACTCAGCTGTACTAGTACACAGAGTATTATAGTTTTGATTTCCTAACGGTGGATTGTAACAGAATGAAATAATCGAGATAGATATAGACTTATATATAAGGATGAAAGTTTGTTTGTTTGTTTGTTTGTATGTTTGTTCCCTATGGACGCCGAAACTACCGGGCCGATCACATTCAAATTTTGACACAATGATCACCTGGTATTAGATTGAAATTATGACCACATTTTTATTTTAACAATGAAAATTTTTAAATTAAAAATGAAATTTTTGAATTAAGAATGAAATTTTTGAAGTAAAAATACATTTTGGATTTAAAAAAAAACATATGTACTTAAAAATAAAAATGAATGTTGATTAAAAAACTCGCTCTTTGTTCGAAATTTTTATGTGAGAAAATATTTTCTTGTGAGAAATCAAATAAAAACAATAATGATAATCGATTTTTTTTAAATTTTGTTTTTACAATGATTCATATAATTCATGGATTCTTTTTTAGGAAAAGGGAAGTATAAATCATATATATTATTTCTAATTGGTGTTTTTATAAATATCCCTTTTTCTGCTCACATAATTTACCAAAATTAATAGGTAAGGCATCGTTTTAAAGGTATAAATTAGCTATACATGCGAAACGGTGTTTTATTGGGCGTGGTACTTTTTTTTAATAGTATTTTGCAAAAATAAAATGTTTAAATTTATACTAAAAGATTTGCGCCTAAAACTATGCCTTCAGAATTATTTTATTCTAACAAGAGTGCAGAGTTAAATATAAATTTCAAAAGTAGATGTCGCTGAACAGTCGTGTATATTTTAAAACACTTTTATAAGCTTCAGATGTATGTTTGTATGTAAACATCACATTATTTTAGGCGAACATGTGTGTATTCATACTTACACTGAATGGGGGTTTTTCAGCATGGGGTGTGCTTATTTATACACAGCTGTACGTAGTACAATATATGTATATGTATTTATACTTTTGATCAAATAACGGATGTACGTAACACCATAAAATAATTGAGATAGATATGGACTTACATAAATCAAAACAATCAGGATGAAACTGGCGCAAAAATAGAAATATTTTAATGAAATTTGGTACACAGATTCTAATGGGAACAGAGAAGGTTGGGGTTGAAAATAAGGCATATGTATGTATTTCGAAAAACATGATAATTAAGTCACTAATAAAGCCCGAGTGATGGAATTTCATCCATGCAATGACCTTATGCCGTTATGAGGAAATATGCTGAAATTTAAAAAAATGGGCCAAGAGGGGCAAATTTCCAAAGATTTATAAGGAAAAACTCAGGAACTGTAGCAGATAAATCGATTAAGCTTCGGCCACTGATTTTCTTGCCAAGGCAAACGTGTGGAAAAAAAAATTACCCAAGTCGGCAGGGACCACATATGTATATGTACATAAAAATATATGTAAAATATATAAAAAGATAAAAACATTTTATGCAATATCTTTGTCAAACATATAGGTAATTCATTGAAAGTTCCATAAGTTCCACCAAACCAACTGGCGCAACGTATGTTTTGTTATTTTTTGCGCAAGACGCGCACGGGTCCGGCTAGTAGGTTACTATAATTCAATATAATATTTAATGTTCCGCTATATGATGGCGTTGGATTGAATTTATTTATTTCATTCAAGTCATATGCATCAAGTCGATACTTACAGACTAACAGCAAAGAAATATTGTATTTAATTAAATAAGAAAAACAAGCTTAAACTTAAAACTAGAATATTGAATTCAGATAGTTGGTAAACATAATTTTCGAGGAAGAAAAGTCAAGAGAGATAGAACCCGAGATTTCATTGAATTCAGCTAATGCTCTTTCAATAGGGGCATTACTCGCATATTCTGTTTTGCAGAATTCCCCATAGAAAGGCCTGGCGCTGCGCAAAGACCTTTGCGGGACATTAAAACTTATCTGTGATAGCAGAACAGGACAATCGATAACACCATTCAAAATATTAAACACGAACGTAAGCGATAGCACAGATCTCCTCGATTCCAGTGATTTTAGGTCTATTAAAAGCAGACGTGACTTATAAGACGGCAGGGGCTGCGTGAAATTCAGAGAACGTAAGCAGAATTTAATAAATACTTTCTGAACTCTTTCAATTCTATTAATTAAGTTAATATGATATGGCCTCCAGATAAAAACAGCGTATTCTAAATTAGAACGCACAAAAGACGTATATAAAAGTTTATGAGTATAGGGATCAGAAAACTTCGAGCACTGTCGCCTAAGAAAACCTAGCGCCGAATAGGATTTTGAAATAATATGATTGACATGACAATTAAAAGAAAAATTTGAGCTAAATATGACACCAAGGTCCTTGATTTCATCAACTTTTTTAAGTGCATTTCGATTAATCATATAAGAAGATGGGAAAGTGTTCCTACTTTTAGAAAACGATACGTGATGACATTTATTAATATTTAACAATAAACGCGAGCTTTGGCACCACTTAAATAAGTTGTCAACGTCTGATTGGAGTCGATTTACATCCTCTGAGCATCTAACCGCCGAGAAAATCTTAAGATCATCAGCATAAAGCAAAAATTTAGAATTAGTAATTTGTTCACTAACATCATTTATGAAAAGTAGGAAGAGTAGGGGTCCAAGTATACTCCCTTGAGGAACACCAGAGGACGCCACAAAGCAATTTGAGTTGTAACCATTGCAAGATACAACACACCGCACACTGGGGATTTTGCGGAAAAAAGTCAAATTGTCAACATACTCTTCAGGCAATATGCAGTGATATTTTGGAATTTAGACTAAATGGTACAACCAAATCAAAAAGAATTACTCCGATCTGATTGCTAGTTTTTTTTTTATAGCCGTCTCAAACTCAGTACTTGTATGTTTTACCGAACCAACTTAATTTAAACCTAAGAATTTCAAAACGAATAATCTTTTATTATGTGAGCTAACGTTTTTCTTTTTATTTTTTATTTAAAGTAGGATATTTCAGTCTACTAAAATTGAAAAAATAAACTCTGCAGAGACTTAAGTTTTTTTTTTTTGTTTATTTTTATGAACATATAACAAAAATCCCTTTTTTCTCCAAACATTTGGACCTGTAATTTTAGCGCCACTTGCCTCCAGTTGGAAGTCACTACTAATACATTGTTTCATATCTGCTTTTACATTTTTAATCAATTTCAAGTGCCCCCAGGTGCCCCTTTTCAATTTATTGTATTATACAGTACAACATTTTTCAGCTAATTGATTCGCGAGTCAATTCTGATAAGGCTCTTTTGTTTAACATAACTCAAGAACCACTAGTCGGATTTTGTTTAAACAAATTTATAAAAATCAAGAATTACAAGTAATTTCATCTGTTTATATAACGTTTCGCTATATAGGCAACAGTTTCCCAGTTATAAATAAATGTATGGAGAAAAAAAAATATTTTTTGCCTAAAAATAATTTTTTTTTTTTTAATTCATAAAAAATCGAAAACGGTAAAAAAGTTCAAAGTGCTATTATTTTCACGTAAAGTCGCATAACCTATGAACAAAATGATACATAAATCAAGAAAATCGATGAACGCGTTTCGCTTTTATTCACAATTAAGTACAGGTATGGATTAAAAATTATTTTTATTTTTTACTATAGGTCCAAGGGAGGTACCCCTAGGGAGTGGCCGATTTCAATTATTTTTTGTACCGTCAATGCCCTTTATGAGGGTAACTGATATGCGAAGTTTCGTAAAGATATCTAACTTTTTTGAGCGGAAATTAAAATTTGTATTTAAATTTTTTTTTAATTTTTTACTATAGGTCCAAGGGAGGTACCCCTAGGGAGTGGCCGATTTCAATTATTTTTTGTACCGTCAATGCCCTTTATGAGGGTAACTGATATGCAAAGTTTCGTGAAGATATCTTACTTTTTTCGGCTGAAATTAAAATATGTATTTAAATGTTTTTTTTTTAATTTTTTACTATAGGTCCAAGGGAGGTACTCCTAGGAGTTGACCGATTTCAACAATTTTTGGAAATTTTCTTAACTAGCTCATATATAACCTGTCTGCAAAATTTCAAAGCCCTACGACAACTCCTTCTATTTTTTTCCGCTGAATGTATGGAAGCTTCCCCACTGTGCACCGTCTCATAAATAAATACGATTTTATCCACCTCTGAGACGCCCAGTCTTAGTTGCATCTCTATCCTTTCTATATACATTGTATAGATTTGCATCAAAAAACTCATTATCAAAGAATTCAGTAGTTAACCATGACTCAACTAAAACAAAGATATGATAATCTAATTGGGAACTAAATGAGCTCACAACTTCTGATTTACTACGCATACCAGACATATTCTGGAAGTATAGCTTAAGGCCTTTAGAGTTAAGAATTGGCTTATTAATGTTAGTTACAATAGAGTTAAAACTAAGTGAATCCTTAATTACTTCAGTATTCGCTGATTCTCCCCTTTTCGAAAAAAACGGAAGGGACGCAGGTTTACATCCTTAGGCCAAAGGTCGGCAGAAAGAACTTTATCATAATAATCCCACTGGACACCAAGTTTAAAGGTAATGCTTCTCAAGTTGGCAAGCGCCGCTTGTTGATCGGACTGGTCCTTGACCAGTGCTTTACAGGCCAAATGCTTTTTATCAATACCAGCATGTTTGCTAACGTAATCAATAATGTTATCAGCTGAGACTGAGGGAGAGAACGAAGATAAATGCAGCCAACCCATTCTACCAACAACTGCAAGCTCAGAGTTAGTGCTCTGACCAACAACTCTCACCCGATTTCTTCTTTTGTTCTTCACTTCAAACCACTTGTTATTTTGATCGCGATCGCTGTTATCATTTAATGCATTAAACGATTGATGAGCGCTAGGAGAGAGCGCATCAGATGACGAAGATAAAGCTTGCTGGCCAATGACAGCGTTAGCAGTAGAAGCAGTGCATGCAGGTTCGATATTATTTGTTGCTGCATTAGATGATTGATGAGCGCGACGAGAGAGCGCATTAGATGATGAAGATAAAGGTAACTCACCAATGCCCACATTAACAGTAGTGTTGGACAAACGATCGTTCTTATTATTATTATTTGTTGGATTCTGTATCTTTGTACTCTTGTGTCCAACAACAACACTGGGCGAAGGGTTTGTAATAGCAGTGGGGGGAGTATTCGCATTACGCAGTCCCTTCTCAAGCAATTTATGGACCATAGATTTAAGGTCGTTCACCTCTTTAGATAGAATACCAAATGCACTTACTAGATTTGATGTCGAAGTCAAACAAGTATCACAATTGAAAACTATGTTTTCATTACAAGCGATTAAATCAAAAACTTCTTTGGACTCAAATTTAGCACAAATTTTGTGGAAACTGCACTTGCAAACCTGGCAAGATATTTCATAGCCAGGGCGAAAAGATTTGAAGCACTTAGAGCAGTTTAAATTACTCATTGTCGCAGAGAACAAAAAACACGTCTTCACTGTACGACTGTCTGCTTTGAAATTCAGGTTGATGTCATGCTTCGAATTCGGATGAGAATATAAAATAAAGAAGAAACAGGAGAATAAGGAGAATAAGAAGGAAACAGTTAAGGCGCAGAAGAAAAGAATAGGAGAACATGCGGAGGCTACATTTGTGTAGTTGGGACTCGGGTTGAGAGAAGATGAAGAGAATGCCGTTGGATTCAATTTCGAATCCGGAAGAGAAAATGAAATAGAGAACACTGCAGCTTTTTTTTCTCATAGTGCTTAAAATGAAAATAAACATTTTTAAATTTAAAATGTTTTTTCTTGATTTAAAAATTTTACAATGAACATTTTTAAAATGAAAATATTGGTATTTAGATCACTTTTAAATAGGTTTTGCCCATTTGAAGCACGTTTTCATATGTTTATACTCAGCTGTACCAGTACACAGACTAATATAGTTTTGATTTCATAACGGTGGATTGTAACAGAATGAAATAAGCGAGATAGATATGGACTTACTATATATATCAAAATGATCAGGGTGAAAAGAGAAATCGATTGAGCCATGTCCGTCCGTCCGTCCGTCCGTACGCACTCTAACTCGCGCAAAAATTGAGATATTTTGGTGTGCGTGATATACTCACTTAGGCAAATATTTGGACGCAAAATTGCCAAAATTGGTTGATGACCACGCCCACTTTTATATATGGGTATTATAAAGTGACCCAATAAAAAGATTTTAAGCGATATCTCTGTCAAATATAAAGATATATCATTGAAATTTTATGGAAGGTGTCCAACTATGGACATAAAACAAAAAATACAAAAATGTTGGAAAATGGGCGTGCCACCGCCTCCTTTTAGAAGCAGGAATATACGAGATTTTTTAGCCTATAACTCGACAAATAATTTATATATAATGACGAAACTTGGTGTGTACACTTTTATTACTTGTGGTAATACATGTTCAAAATTTTAGTGACATCGGTTGACGACAACGCCCATTTTTATATATGTGTATTATAAAGTGACCTAATAAAAAGATTTTTTAAAGATAATTCATTGAAATTTTGTGGCATGAGTTCTACAATAGATCGGAAACAAAAAATAGAAAAATTTTGGAAAATGGGCGTGGTACTGTTTCTTTTTAGACAAAGGAATCTACGAGATTTCGGAGCCCATAACTGGACAAATAATTGAGATGTTATGGCGAAACTTGGTTTATACACTTTTTTAACTTGTGTTAATAGACACGCAAAAATTTATTGAAATCGGTTTATGACCACGCCTACTTTTTAACAAAGGTATTTCTGGAACACCCTTTGGGAATTTGTGACGTGACATCTTTGTAACTAGAAGTCATAAAGGGATGCAATTTTGCACACAGAATAATATTCATAAGCTTAGTTGGATGACTGATAAAAATGTTGAAAATGGGCGTGGCTACGCCCACTATATGAAGCACTCGCTTTATATAAAGTACACCGTGTTTCCATCAAACGTAAACAAACAATGAAAGCATACAGCTGAGTATCTAATGTTCGATTCCGCTCGAACTTAGGCTTCCTTACTTGTTTTATATTGTTTTTTTCCTGAGCGTAAAGTGATGCGTGTTTTATTCATGCCAGGATACTTGCTTTTCTTAGATATACAGGAAGTACTCCTAAACTGTGTTAAACGGCACGTCATTTCAGATCATTTCTTCACTGACTAAATTAGGAGTTAAGAAGAGTAAACCGAAACTGAAAAATGTGCACGTATGAAGTAGATAACAAAGTTAGATGGTAGGTAGCTGTATATTCAGCACTACAATACTGCTACAATTCATGCTGAATGCCTACCAAACAAGATTATAATAACGACCATATGAAAAAAGCATACGCTTTGGAATGAAAGCCCGACGCTTTCGCTTCATTGTTTTTTTCTACTATACAAAGTCATGTATGCGAAGGCGGCCATCGCCGTGCGATAGTCATGGGGCATAGTCATGGAAGTTGTTTTCTTCCCTAGAGAATATGTAAGGAGGAAAGTATTGATGATTGTAGTACCTTTGGGCCTACTGGGTATGTATAAGTATGTAGATATGTACGCATGCAGACACTATTTATTCAGTTGCACGCGCTAAATCCTCTTAACAAAATGCGATAAAAAACAAATAGTAGGTACCTACATTCGATTCAGCAGGCAATATACTAAATATAAGACAAAAAAAAACTGTGGGCGTTAAAGAAGAAAAAAAGGGGAAAAACACAAATAATATAACTAATTGACTGTCATTGTATTTATTATGATTACTATACGTCATTCATAAACAAAACATATGTACCTATAGGTACATGAACATCTAAACAAATGGCTTGATTTTGTCCAAATACATATGTACATAGGTATATGCTTCCACCAAAAAACGTAAGCCTTATTTAAGAATTAAAACAGCAAATTTAAAGGCTTCCAAATAAGGCCTGAAAAGTATAAGGGTAGCAAATTTGTATGGCGTAAGGCTTAAAATAAGGCAGACTTTCATGTGTTGATCAGGGATGCCACTTTTGGGCTTTTCCTACCAAAACTGGTAGGTTTTATGCCTTTTGGTAGGTTGGTAGGGCGATTTGAATTTTGGTAGGTTTTTGCCTTCGTTTAACTAAAAGCCCGTCTCCACATAACTTGATTCACCAGAGAAACATGAGGCAAAACATCTCGCTCAATAACCCGTCTCCACGTGGCTAATCGTGATTCAGTTTGACACGTTATGTGGAGACATGGTATAACATCATTGATTTGGTACATTTGGTCACTTTGCCACAACACTGTTAAGAAAACGTGTCTTTTCAGTAGAGCTTTGTCACAAAACTTTGCTAAATAGAAACGTTTTCTTAGAGATTTTGTTATCACTCTTCTATACTTTCCAGATACTCATTGACTTTGTCCGAATATACATACATATCTCTTCTCAGCTGTCCCAACATTGGCCCTCTAGCTGGCATAACAACAGACCACTGCCTCATGGGCATCCATGGAACGCGCATGGTTCTCCTTACAAACGATTTCTGTCGCATCTGCAGGGATGAGGAGGTATAATGCGAAGGGCACTACCTATACACTTGTCCCGCGCTGTCCAACTCCAGGTACGCTTGCCTCCACAGACACAGCTGGAGGATATTGAAAACAAAAAGGCATCTGATATTTTACGCTATATGAAGCAAACCAGGTGGTTCGTATACATGGTGTGTACTCGTAATGAAGAGCTCCACGTGGTATCACAACAGGTCATCAGACCTGCGTAGGTAGTAAATGTGTTTGCTGTACCAAGTGGAACAATGTCCGCTATTTCCTTCGATAAATCTTCTAACGTTTCCTTGAGGATCAGTTGCTTGCCCTCATTATTTCTCAAATGTTATTCCACAAAATGTAAATCCTGATTTCCTCCAACCTGTCCGAATATGATTTTTTTCAGAAACTGAGTTTGAAGCGCAACATGCATTTGTTGTATAAGCAGAGCGTTCATAAAAGTAAATTAAAAAAATAATAAATTTTTTTTTTATTTTAAGCGGTAAAAAAACAAGTGTCCGGTTACTGCGGGGTGGTCGGTTACTGGAACAGTTTCCCCTAGATGAATTTGTTGAATATGATTAAATCTCGCATTTAAAAAAAAAAAAATTGGTAGGCCTGAAGCCATTTTGGTAGGTTTTTGGTAGGAAAAAAAATTTCTTAGTGGAATCCCTGGTGTTGATGTCATCAGGCAATAAGGAGTACTCTCTCTCTCTCTGAGAGCACACCTTATTCCAAAGGCTTATCCGCCAAGTGACAAAAATTCTATGAAAATGTTTCGTTCGTTCAATTTCCGTAGGCTTTGTATATTTCTGCAATTCTCAGATGTTTAGTGAAGCATTTTATATAAAGAGTTTTTTATTTGCATCTTACCTTGTATGAAATGAAATGTTCCTCTAATTATACTTTTCCGATTCCTCAGGCTTATTTTATTTTTTTTTTTATTTTATTACCTTTTAAATATTTTTGAAAATTTTTATTACATAAATAAATAAAAAAATATTAGTTAAAAAAAAATTAAAAAAAAAAAAAAAAATTATCATCCGCCTCGACACCGACAGGATTGTGCAGATTAATTGTCATACGCGTTAGCCAGTCTGCCATCGCGCTACTTGCTCTAAGCATGTCAAATGCTGCACTTAAGCGGCAGATGTAAAACTGTAGAATTTGTAGGTACTTGTAGTTTTCAGAACTATCGAAATTGTGCCAATAAACGAATTAGTGAAAACTGTAGAATTTAGTACTAGTTAGTGTAGTGCAGAGGGTGACAACTGATACCGCTTAGGACATCGCCGTGTTAAATTCGCCAGTTTTTAACATGCAAAAGACATTTAGCTCGCACCAGTAGTGGCGAAAAATGCACAAGAAGCGACCTAGTTGTGAACTAGAGATTTTCCCTACAGGGTACTTGCATCCATACATATCTATGTATATAAGTATGTATGTATGTTATTGTGCCTATAAATATATGTATGTACATAAATAGATATGTATGTATATATGTATGTACATAAATCCATATTAGGCATGGGACTATTCGAATAAAAATTATTCGAATAAAAAATCCTTTTATTCGAGAGGTATTCGAAATTCGAATAATAATTATTCGAATAATTTATTCGTATATTCGAATAATTATTCGAATACTACTATTCGAATAGTATTATTCGAATAATATTATTCGAATAGTATTATTCGAATAGTATTATTCGAATAGTGTGATACATATATATACATATGTACACACGTGCTCGCTGTTTGTGCATAGACATGTAGATACGTGTTTTTATGTTATTATAAATATGTGGATACACACATACGTGTGAAGGGAAGTGGTGGTTTTTTGTTATTGTGTGTATGTATGTATGCATGTACATATGTACATATGCTTTTGCTTTTGGAAGTATAAACATATGTATGTACGTACGCTGGCTAGCTACTAAATTTGAAAGTGCGGTTTATATGAGTGTACAATATACATACATACATATATGTGCGTAGTGTCCCAGAAATTTGGAAATTCTCGTTAGTAGGTAGATATTCCTTTATGTTTGTAGGTACATACATACATATAAGTGAAGGAATTTCATAAAGCGTGCCAAAAAAAGCAAACACAATGTACCTACCTACCTAATATGTATTTATCTTAATATGGATAGATAGGTACCTACCTACATATTTAAAATTGTATTTAAATAAAGACAAAGGACAAGGGATCTCGCCATATATTGTCGAATCTGTGTAAGAATGAGGAAAAAATTAAAAGTTAAAAATCAAGGTGTAGGTATTTCTCAAGATACATATATTAGAGAAACTTGAAACTTTAGAGTATTTGTACCCATATGGACCTAAATAATGTCACCAAAATTTGTCAGGATCGGACCGCTAAAACATATAGCTGCCATACAACCGATAGTTCAGATATAGCTTTTTTGGGGTAGGTATAGCTTCTAAATTTAATCTACTAGAACGTTTCTAAATAACCTTTATCCACAAAGATTTCCGAATTGACAGTGAAAATTAATAAATATTTAGCAATATAGAATTTCATTTTTCCGCGATTTTACGCGTTGCCCTTAACTATTGTACTTATGTTCACTATTTGTGCTAGTGTACAAAGAGAGAGAAGCTCGGCCATAAAACACGTCAGAGTTATAATAGCGCCAGTGTATTATATTATATTACCTAGGTATGTATGTACATAATGTTTGCTTTTTTTGTCACTCTTTATGGAATTCCTTGCACCTACAAACATAAAGAAAGTTCTACCTACTAACGAGAATTCCCAAATTATGCATATAAATATGTACACTCGTACAAACCAGCGTGCACTTCCAAATTTACTAACTAGGCGCTACAAAAACCAAAAGCATACATATGTACATACAATAACAAAAAACCATCCACTTCCCTTCACACGTGCATACATATGTCTCCACATACATATTTATAATAACATACAAACACATACATATGTACATATGCCTACATGTCTATGCACAAAAAGCGAGCACGTGTGTACATATACAATGTATGTATATATGTATAACACTATTCGAAAAATACTATTCGAATAACTACTATTCGAATAATTACTATTCGAATAATACTATTCGAATAATACTATTCGAATAGTACTATTCGAATTTTTTCCCACGAATAATATTATTCGTTTATTCGAATAACATTTATTCGAATATTATTCGAAAAAAGTCCCACTACTAATCCATATACAGTATAAATAGAAAGAGCGTAGCACAACAAACTAGTAAAAACTTGAAAACGTAAACCAAAGAGCAAAAGAAAAAAACTTAACGAATAGCATGAAAACAAACATATAAAAAATAAGAAAAAAGCATGAAAAAGGGGCAAAAGCAATAACACCCAAAGGCCAAAGCTTGTTTGTATGCCCAGCGGCAATTGGAGATATGTATGTAGGTATATATTTACTCAGAGAGCCAATCGTTTGATTGCATAGTGCTAATTTGGAGGGCGCCAAAATATTGTCTCGGTATAAAGTTTATAGCATGATTCAACAATAAAGGTTTTCGCATGACGACATACCTTCATACATAGTGGGGCCAGAAGTGCCATGCAAAGAGGAATGTAGAAGAATTTGACAGATTCGGCCCCTATGGAAATACTAGGGTACGTGTGTGTGTGGCATATGTCAACAAAAAAAAAATGCTTATGTTCGTGTGTTTATGAAGATTGAAGAAGAAGTCAGCTGATCTTATGCATTCTCCTTTATTGTTCCTCCATGGTTTATAGGTACACTCAAATAAATTTTGGTATTAATTTTAAACTTTTTTGGTCGATAGGTATATGGGACACGACCGAAAAATTATTAAAATTTAAACTTTGAAAAGTTTAAAAGATTTTTAAACTTTTAGGGTTTAGATTTTATTCCAATTTAAAATTTATTTTAAGACTTTCAAGAGTTTAAAATTTAAACCTTTTTTTTGGTTTAAATTAAAAAAAAAATGTCTGCTCCCAAATCCTCTTCATGCTTTTCCCTATTGTATCTTCTTTCCTATCTTTTTTTCTCCTTTTCTTCCATATTGTTCTCCCCCCAACATCCCCTTAATCCTTTCCCACAGTGTGTCTTTTTCCTATCCTCTTCTTCTCCTTTTCTTCCTTCTTCATTTTATCTGTTTCCATTATTATTTTGTGTTTGTTTGTTTCTCTATTCATTCATTCAAATGGTCTAATAACTATAAATGAGCTTTTTATATTGTTCATTTCTCGAAAAGTTTGAAGTTTGAATTTCAAATCAAAAATTAAAATTTTTTTGTTGAAACCAAATTTTACGACCACCGAAAGTTTAAAATTTAAACCTTAAAAGTTTAAATGAGAAAAAGTATAAGATTTAAACCAAAAAAGTATGAAATTTATTCCAAAAAATACTTTAAAATATTTGAACTTTTGTAAGTGAATTTTAAACCAAAAAGGAATAAGAAACTTTTAAACTTTCGAAAGTTCAAAATTTAACCCAAAAAAGTTTTAAATTTCTTTCAAACCAAATCAAAGTTTAAACAAGTAAGGAAGCCTAAGTTCGAGTGGAATCGAACATTAGATACTCAGCTGTATACCTTCATTGTTTGTTTGCGTTTGCTGCATAAGTGGGCGTAGCCGCGCCCATTTTCAAAATGTGTACCAATCATCAAACTAAGCATATAAATATTACTGTTAGTGCAACATTTCATTCCTGTATGACTTCTAGTTACAAAGTTGTCACGTTACAAATTCCCAAAGGGTGTTCCAGAAATATCTTTGTTAAAAAGTAGGCGTGGTCATAAACCGATTTGAATAAATTTTTGCGTGTATATTAACACAAGCTATAAAAGTGTATAAACCAAGTTTCGTCATAATATCTCAATTATTTGTCGAGTCATAGACTAAGAAATCTCGTATATTCCTTTGTCTAAAAAGAGGCGGTACCACGCCCATTTTCCAAAATTTTTATATATTTTGTTTCCGGTCTATTGTGGAACTCATGCCACAAAATTTCAATGAATTATCTTTATATTTGACAAATATCGCTTAAAATGTTTTTATTAGGTCACTTTATAAGACCCATATATAAAAGTGGGAGTGGTCGTCAACCGATTTTGGCAATTTTTAGTCCAAACATTTGCCTAAGTAAGTATATCACGCATACCAAATTTTATCGATATATATTCAACGGTTTCTGAGTTATGACTCATAAAACTCAAATGTTTGCCCCTTAATAAGTGGACGTGGCACCGCCCATTTTCCAAAATTTTTGTGTTTTTATGTTTTATGTCCATAGTTGGACTCATGCGACAAAATTTCAGTGATATATCTTTATATTTGACAGAGATATATCTTAAAATGTTTTTATACTCAGCTGTACTAGTACACAGAGTATTATAGTTTTAATCACATAACGGTGGATTGTAACAGAATGAAATAATCGAGATAGATATAGACTTATATATATCAAAATGATCAGGGTGAAAAGAGAAATCGATTGAGCCATGTCCGTCCGTCCGTCTGTAAACACTCTAAGTCGCGCAAAAATTGAGATATTTTGATGAAATTTGGAATGCAAGTTGGTATCGAGACTGGGACGGTTGGTATTGAAAATGGGCGAAATCGGTCCATGACCACGCCCACTTTTCCTATATAGAAAAAATCGGAAATTTGGTATCTGAGCCACTAATATAGCTAGAGCGATGAAATTTTACCCACGTGTTGAGCTCAGGCCCCTATGAAGAAATTTGGTGAAAGTTTAGAAAATGGGCGGTGCCACGCCCACTTATTAAGGGTCAAACATTGAAAGTTTTATATGTCATAACTCAGAAACCGTTGAAGATATATCGATGAAATTTGGTACGCGTGATTTACTTGCTTAGGCAAATGTTTGGACGAAAAATTGTTAAAATCGATTGACGGCCACGCCCACTTTTATATATGGGTCTTATAAAGTGACCTAATAAAAACATTTTAAGCGATATCTCTGTCAAATATAAAGAAATATCATTAAAATTTTATGGCAGGAGTCTAACTACGAACATAAGACAAAAACCGTAAAAATTTTGGAAAATGGGCGTGGCACCGCCTCTTTTTAGAAGCAGGAATATATGAGATTTCTGAGCCCATAACTCGACAAATAATTTATATATAATGACGAAACTTGGTGTGTACACTCTTATTACTTGTGGTAATACATGTTGAAAATTTTAGAGAAACCGGTTGACGGCCACGCCCACTTTAATATATGGGTATTATAAAGTGACCTAATAAAAACATTTTAAGCGATATCTTTGTCAAATGTAAAGATAATTCATTGAAATTTTATGGTATGATTTCTACAATAGACCGGAAACAAAAAATAGAAAAATTTTGGAAAATGGGCGTGGCACCGCCTACTTTTAGACAAAGGAATCTACGAGATTTCTTAGCCCATAACTCGACAAATAATTGAGATATTATGATGAAACTTGGTTTATACACTTTTATAACTTGTATTAATAGACACGCAAAAATTTATTGAAATCGGTTTATGACCACGCCTACTTTTTAGCAAAGATATTTCTGGAACACGCTTTGGAAATTTGTAACGTGACATCTTTGTAACTGGAAGTCATAAAGGAATGAAATTTTGCACAAAGAATAATATTCATATGCTTAGTTGGATGACTGATAAAAATTTTGAAAATGGGCGTCGCTACCCCCACTTTATGCAGCACTCGCTTTATATAAAATCCATCAAACGCAAACAAACAATGAAAACATACAGCTGAGTATCTAATGTTCGATTCCACTCGAACTTAGGCTTCCTTACTTGTTATTAGGTCACTTTATAATACACATATATAAAAGTGGGCGTGGTCGTCAACCAATTTTAACAATTTTCCATCCAAATGTTTGCCTAAGCAAGTAAATCACGCATACCAAATTTCATCGATATATCTTCAATGGTTTCTGAGTTATGACATATAAAAATTCCCATGTTTGACCCTTAATAAGTGGGCGTGGCACCGCCCATTTTCCAAAATTTCATCAAATTTCTTCATAGGGGCCTGAGCTCAACACGTGGCTAAAATTTCATCGCTCCAGCTATATTAGTGGCTGAGATACCAAATTTCCGATTTTTTCTATATAGCAAAAGTGGGCGTGGTCATGGTCCGATTTCGCCCATTTTCAATACCAACCGTCCCAGTCTCGATACCAACTTGCATTTCAAATTTCATCAAAATATCTCAATTTTTGCGCGAGTTAGAGTGTTTAAAGACGGACGGACAGACGGACGGACGGACGGACATGGCTCAGTGGATTTCTCTTTTCACCCTGATCATTTTGATATATATAAGTCTATATCTATCTCGATTATTTCATTCTGTTACAATCCACCTTTATGTGATTAAAACTATAATACTCTGTGTACTAGTACAGCTGAATATAAAAATATTCCAATATTTATAACAGTGTATGTATGTATGTATATAGTATTTGCATGTACATAGGTACATATACATAAGGCCGGCGCGGGGCGATTTGTATGATTTCATATCTGGATTCAGCATAAAATTTTAATTCAATTTGATGTGCATATTGGTCTGGTTATTTTTTTTGTCGTTTTGTCCATTTTTTATTTCAAAAATCCGTCTTGGTCCATAAAAACCAAATTCCAGAACATCAAGATTAATTTTAGACAAATGTTGTGGAAGAGTTTTCTACTCAGAAACATGAGAGAAACAATACACCTAAATAGGTTAGAAAATCACCCCGGCCTAATGTACATATGTATGTATGTAAAAGAAAGCAAAAATGCTTTCTGTGGCTTTGACCTATGAATGGAATTACTGTACTTAATTACTGTACTTGGCAAATAAATAGGCTTGATTTTTATAGCTGACCAAAAAAAAATATAAAATCTGAATATCGGTTATTCAGGCCCAAACAGTTTTTTGGTTGCCATAACGGTTATTCAATCCCGAAACGGTTTTTTGTTTTTTATAATGGTTACTAAGAACTAAAAAAAATTTTTTCTTATGATAACTTTTTTTCGCTGAATCTGAAATAGGGCGTCTTTGAAGCCAAATCTGAAATAGGACGTTATTCAAACAATTTTAGGAATAGGGCGTTTTTGAAAAAATGTTTGAAATAGGGCGATCTTATTCTTAGCCGTCGATATGTAGTCGAAAGTGCGTCAAATTAGATTGCTATACCTACATAGGTACCTACATACATACACACATACAGACTGTTCCTACATCCTATTCGTTTTTTAAACAATAAATAAAAGCTTAAAAAACTAAAAAACACGCTTTAATCTTAAAAATCGTACTAAAAATTGAGAAATAATTTAATTAGAAACAAAATGATGAACGAAAATATAAGTATTTAAGGAAAAGCGTGGGGCGCTATGAGCGATCGCTGGCTGTTGTGCGTTAGTTCGCTCGATATTTGAGTGGTTATACGTTTTTCTTTGAACAATTGTTTGTGATTTGAGAAGAATGTATTTTTGAGCGTTCGTGAGTGAGTTTTTCCGTACCCTGCAAGCTTGTTACTTATTGGTTTGCATACGGGAGTGAATTGAAATTCATAGCGGCTATTTTGAGGAAAGGTAACTTAAAAGCCGCAATGAAGCATGAAGTATAATGTTGAATGTTCTACTATATGATGCCGTTGGGCTGTTGATGTCATGTTTCGAATCCGGAGGAGAATAGATATAATAGAGAGAACACAATAAAAGTGTGATTGTTTGAAAGATATAATAATTTAGTTAAATGATACAACTTTTAGGATGGGATTGAAGTTACATACATACATACATACATACATACAGGTAAAGCTAATAAAAGCGTGTTAAAAAATAGCGCGCACTCACGTTCGTGTTTCACAACAATTAATTTTAAACACTTAGTGAGTGAATGGCAAAAATAAATATTACCCACAAGTTAATAAACAATTTTAATATTAAATGATCTACCAAAATATTATATATATATATGGGCGTACCTACATATACATACTATGTAGGTATGCATGAGGGCTTATAATGGTTTCAAATAAATTATACTGGTATGTACATACATATACATTTGGTTACTTGGTGCGAGTATTGGCGCATCGTGCACTGTTCCAATTATATGTTCCTTACCTTGTTTACCCAATGATTATTAAAAAGATCGTACCCGTGAATATTATAGAATTTATTTATTTAATTCTAAATAGTTTAAGTAATTACGAGTATACAGAAAAATGCGTGTTAGTCGATCAGCGGTTCATAGAATAATAGGTAGGGAGAAAAAGATGAAAAGTTAAAGTATGGATGTTCGAGAACGAGTGAAAATGAAGAATGTATAAAAAGGGTTGCCACAGTACTCCCCCGCTAGATGAAACTATCTGTAGCGCATGGGTATATTTATGCGTGTGCCGCAGCGTGTAGATTTCATCGTTGCTTGTGGTGGCTCCTGGTGGTCTAGCAAAGTGCTCGTCTTATCGTTGGTGTTGCTGTTGTTTACTAAATCGGAGGGCTCGTTATTGATGGGTGTTTCCGCTATACCATCGTCGTTATTGTGTGGTATATCGATCCGCTCGTCATTTGCAACAAAAGCTGGCTTCAGCCGATCGATGTTAACGTTTGATTGACGACCTCTTATTAGTATTGTAAAGTACTTTGAAAATCGCTTTATTACGGGAAATGGTCCTTCGTAAGGTTGCGAAAGTGACGGGCGGATCGAGTCGTTTCTCAAGAATACGTGTGTCGCCAATTGCAGCGCGGGTGATACGAAGGTTTTTAGAACCGTATGATGCGCTGTTTGTGTTGGCCGCAATTTCAACATCACTGATTGGAATTGGGAGACCGTTTCAGTGGTTACTTTTCTCAATTTCGTTTCTTGCAAATATTCTCCAGGAATGCGTAACGTTGTTCCGTACACCAGCATGGCAGCACAAGCGTTAATGTCTGGCTTAAATGCTACACGAAGGCCGAGTAGTATCGTGGGTAGATTGTGTACCCATTTTGTTGGATCGTTACATAAAATTGCGGTTTTGAAACTTCTGTGCCACCGCTCGATTATGCCGTTTGATTGTGGGTGGTATGGAGTTGTTCGCAAGTGATTGGTGCCGAGAACGGTCATTAATTCGGCAAAAACGGCTGAGTCGAACTGCCTTCCTTGGTCCGAAGGGATTCGTTCCGGTACCCCAAAACGAGCTATCCAGTGCGATAGTAGTGCTTTGGCGACGGATTCGGCAGACATGTCTGGTATTGGCCATCGAGTGAATCTGTCGATCATGGTCAGACAGTAACGCTGTCCTTCGCATAGCGGGAACGGCCCAACGATATCTATATTGATGTGACGAAAACGCTCTTTTGGAGGCTCGTACTTTGCAAGCTTTGATTTTGTATGACGGTGTGTCTTAGCTCGTTGGCAATCCACACATCTACGGACGAATGTTGCGGTGTCTTTTTTTATATTTGGCCAAACAAATTTCTCTGTCATTAATTTGACCGTCGCGCGAACACCTGGGTGTGATAGGCTGTGTACTTTTCGCAGGATCAATTCACGAAAGTCTTCTGGAATGTACGGCCGGACGGTTGTTGTCGAAGCATCACAAACCAACTGTTGAGTACTATTGGCAATAGGAAATAGTTTTAAGTTAAGTGAGCAATTATGAGTACATGATCCGCTGAGTAAGTTTTGAAGGTATGCGTCGTCTTGTTGCGCGGCTGCGATTTTAGCGTAGTCAATGATTTCGTTGATGGACTGGATTCTCGAAAGTAAGTCTGCGGTTACGTTTTCCCTGCCGGGAATGTAACGAATAACAGTGGAAAACTGTCCTATGAAGTCTAACTGTCGGAGGCGACGAGGAGATGCTTTTTCCGGTTTTGGTTGAATGCGTATACCAAGGGTCGGTGATCGGTGACGATGTAGAACTTTCGTCCCTCGACCATGTGTCGAAAGTGGCAAACGCCTTGGTAAATAGCGGTGAGCTCGCGATCGTATGTGCTGTAAGAGCGCTGAGCATTGGTAAATTTTTTCGAATAGAAACCTAGCGGCTGGATTACCCCATCGACGTTTAAATAAAGCGCTGCTCCTACGGCGATGTCTGATGCATCAACGAATAAGGCTAATTCTGCGCTGGGATCGGGGTGTGCCAGAAGTGTTGCTTTTGAAATCTCGTCTTTGCAGCGTTCGAATGCGGCATCTGCTTCGGTATCCCACACTAATGGAGTGCAATCGTTCTTTTTGTTGCCGACAATTAGTTGTTGTAAGCACGATTGGTACAATACTGCGTTTGGCAAAAATTTTCGGTAGAAATTTACCATCGCTAAAAAACTGTTTAGCTCCTTTGCTATTTGAGGTTTTTTATAGTTGCGAATAGCATCGACTTTTTCAGGCAAGGGGTGAATTCCATGAGCGTCGACCAGGTGGCCTAAAAATTTCAACTCGGTTTTACCGAATTTGCATTTGGACGTATTGATTACCAGATTAAAATCGCGTAAACGTTGTAAAACCGTTCGCAGATCACGATGGTGTTGCTCGATGGAGCTAGATGCAATACAAATATCATCGATATAAGGGAAAACAAATTTTAGTCCCCGTAGTGCTTCGTCTATTAGCCTTTGAAATGTTTGCGCGGCCTTGCAAAGGCCAAAAGTCATGAACTTGAATTCATATAAACCGAACGGGGTCGTGATTGCGGTTTTTGCGATATCGTCTTCGTGGATAGGCACCTGGTGGAACGCTCGTTGTAGATCAATCTTAGAGAAAATTGTCTTACTCGTAAATTGGCGGTGAAATCTGTTAGATACGGAAGCGTTTGTGCGTTCAAAGCGCGGTAATCACCGCATGGCCTCCAAGTTCCGTCGCTCTTTTTAACAAGATGTAACGGACTCGCCCAATTGCTGTTGGATGGTCGACAGATTCCTGCTTTCATCAAGAACTCGAACTCGCTTCGCGCTGCTTGTAATTTGTCGGGATGTAAACGTCGTGGTCGAAAAGACACGGGTTGGCCTGTTGTTTTAATTTGATGTGTAATCGTACACTTGGATGCAGATCTCTGCGGAGACAATTTGGTGATATCCGAAAATTCTTCTAATAAGGCGGCGAATGGGTCTCGTTGATTAAACGTTTTGATTTCGGTGGATATGTTGGTTATTCGAGATGTGAGTGGTGCGCGCAACTGAGTTACGTTATCGATTATTCGGTTGCGATGTAAATCGATGAGCAGATCGTAGTGACGGATGAAGTCTGCTCCGATAATTGGTGATGTGACATCGGCGATTATAAAAGACCACTGGAAGTTACGCCGAAGTTCTAGGTCTATGTTTATGCGTTTTTCTCCGATTACTTTAATGGGTGATCCGTTCGCTGCGTATAGAGTGGTGGATGTAGGTCGGACATCATAGGTTTTAGCGACAAGCGGGAGGACGGACACATCGGCACCAGTGTCTATGAGAAAATTTTGTTTCGTTTTTTGATCTTGTATTAGTAATCGTTGTATTTTAGGTACTTCAGTATAATTAATGACGTTATCCGAGGCTTCAGATAATAGTCAATCGGTTTTTGTATTTGCTGCAGTACCAGATGTCGTTCGGTTTTTGCGCCGGCATGGGCTTCTACACTTACGGGCGTTACGACCATATTTTTGGTGGTTCCAGCAATCTTCGGAAGATGTGTTGGCTGTGGCGTGTGAATGGTCACGGCTATGGGAGCGACGACGAGTATTGGACTGTTGGCGAGTACGCGATCGTGCTCGAACAATGCATAAGACGGCTGAGAGTTACAGAAGCTTTTCACAGCCGCATGCGAATGCACGAACGAAAGCTATACAGCACAACTTGCGTAAACAGAAATCTTCAACCAATTTTTTGTTACTATTAAACAATTTGTTGGTAATATTAACCATGATATTGTTTGATTTTTTTGACCATGTTTGTGGTCATATTAACCATGATATTTGTTGATATAACAAAATGTTTGTTGAAATCTTCAACCAATTTTTTGTTAGTATTAAACAATTTGTTGGTAATATTAACCAACACATGTTTAAATAAAATAAAAATATGTATGTACAGTTGAAGGGTTTGAGGCGCAATTTGCTTTTGTTCATAAACGAAAATTTTTCAAGCGGCGCTCATCACAACATCAAAAAAACTCTCTCGCTCTCTGCAATTCGGGTCCAGCCATTCAACTTCGTCAAGCACAAACGGTGATGAAGGCGATGGTCACAACAGAGCCGAAGCCATAAAGCTTCGTAAATGTTTTTATGTTTTTTTTTTAGATATGAATCAACCAATATTTTGGTTAATATTACAAATATACACGTTGGGGTAACCAACTTTTTGTTTGATATTGATTTCAACCAAAATATTGGTTAATGGTACAATGAAAATGTGAATATTACATTTTTTCCTTTTGACATGAATAAATCAACCAATAAAATATTAACCATGAAGTTGGCTGAAAAAACCATTGTACTTTTTTCTCTGTGAACTGTGTCTGCAGGTGGTCTGCTCGTTGCATTTTGTTGTTGTTGTGGCGGCGTGGACGTGGTGCCTGATAACCCGCTGTCATCCGTACCATTAGTCATGGTTATGTAATCGCTGCCTCGTGATCCAGAAAAAAAGTGCCGGAATTTTCTTGGGCAAGTTCCGTTAGGTAAAGAACCGTTTAAACGGGGTCACCAGTTTTGGTTACTTGGTGCGAGTATTGACGCTTCGTGCACTGTTCCAATTATATGTTCCTTACCTTGTTTACCCAATGATTATTAAAAAGATCGTACCCGTAAATATTATAGAATTTATTTATTTAATTCTAATTAGTTTAAGTAATTACGAGAATACAGAAAAATGCGTGTTAGTCAATCAGCGGTTCATAGAATAATAGGTAGGGAGAAAAAGATGAAAAGTTAAAGTATGGATGTTCGAGAACGAGTGAAAATGAAGAATGTATAAAAAGGGTTGCCACATACATATATCGATTTTAACTAACATAAATGTGTACATATATATGTATTTCGTCGCTGCTTACATGTTTGTGTTTTTAATTACATACATATGTACACGCAATATTAAAATTTAATTACTAAATCATGATTATATTCTGAAGTAACCGCCTTATATATGTGTGTATATATATGTATATACATTAAGGTGGTCCAAAACAAAATTTAAACGGAATCATTGGCTCAGATTTCCATCTGTCTACCAAAAGGTCCGGCTTTACATTAAGGAACCAGGGTCCGAAAAAATGACTTTTTCAGATGTGTAGAGGGCCTCTAACAGATCTCAAAACTGACATCAAAACCTGCCGGAGGCTTATACTTCACGCGATATTTGTTGGTAGTTGGATGGGTCCATAGATATTACCCCGAAAGAGAATTCTGCCGGCCACCACGACACTCCCCGAAGGTTTTGGGGAGTGTAGGGAAAGTAACAGTCCTTTGCCGAATAAATCAGGTAGGCTCGGGTACCGGTGGATTTTAGTCGCATATTACGGTAGGCATTCCTTACCGCGGGTATATTCTAAGCCCCCTATGTATGTGCATATATATAAACTTTGATTGGTCTATGCTCAATAATAAACTTCTTAATATCCATAGCAAAGATGACTAGATGCGGAACTCGTCAGAGCAAATGTATATGTTACTAAACCACCCCAATATTAACGCCCTTTCATTATTTTCCCATTTTATGCTTGTATGTGAACAAGTTACGTATACGCAGTGCAGACGCGTTTCAAAGTACATATAGCACCCCAAATCATAAAGTGACACAACTCAAAATATTTGGAAATCAGTTTTCTTAAACAACTTTTTTTATCATAAACCGGTACACAAAACATATCTCTATCGACTGGCAAAAAAATTTTCAACAGGTGTCTTTATTGATTGAAAAATAACCATTATATGTGGCGATATGTAGGGTGTGTGTTTTAGTGTTTTTATTAAAATTTCCCAGCTTAGAAAGGAAAATGATGTTGTTTTTACCATTGAGTAATCAATTAGTATAGCCCTTCTGTTACATTCAAAAAAACTTACGCATGTGACATTAAGGTCATGGAATGACCTTACCTGTGTTTTTCATATATATCGATATGGAAGTATAATTTCAATGGACATTTTCAAAATGTATTAGTTCAATTGATTATTTATCGGATTATACACTTATTTAAATGCATATACTTAATATGTTTTTAATTTTCATGTTCAAGACCAAAGATTGTGGAAACGGTAACTCTGTACGATTTTGTCCATACATTTGTTTGTCTTTTGTATGCATATGTTTCAACAAGTTGGTCAGTTGTATGCACTTCTGATTTTGTAGAATTATAGAAGCTGTTTCGGTAAATTATATTTTCTATTGTGGTCCTACCACTATTCTGCCTAATCGACTACGTTGACCACTCAATATTTCTATCTGTGGAATAATACACGGGAGTGGGTACTACCTTCATTTTCCAATACAAGGTCGATTATTTCGTCGTTATCACTTCCTGCATATTCGTAAGAAGGACCATCGGGCTCAAACTAATCGACTATATTGTCTTCGCCCTCAACTTCACTACACTCATCAACATCGACATCATTATGAATGATATACTCTATTTGGCTTTGTGTCAGGCGATTTGGCTCTAAACCATACATATATTAATCTGAAAATATATCACAAATAATAAAATATTGGAATTAAAATACTTACCGAAGCTTTCACTCTTTCATTTTTATACGAATTTAATAAAAATCAGCTTTTGCGCACAAAATAACACTGACGGTCACTGAATGACCTGAAGGGGCGCACACGTAACTCTTGAGTTTACCACTTGGTTGATAATGCAAAATCCTTCTTTTTATGCTTTTGCGAAAGGATTTTCCTCAATACAGAAATACATTGAGGGAAATTCTAAAATTTTGTTCATATTAGCATTTCTGAGAAAATTAAACAAAAAAAGGTCATCAAATGACCTAAATGTAACAGAAGGGATAGTACTTTTATATTTATAGTACAATACTACTTCCCATATGAAGATATTTCTTATATAAATTTTATTTAAAAGCGCTAAATTTGAAAATAATTACATACATGCTCACCCATCGTATATTTTTCATTCATTGTTAGATTAATATAAAATGTAATAAAATAATTATGTGAATTGGTGCCAAATATCAGAAATTCCGAATTTGTTTATTATGTTTGATGAATTTTATCTGCAACTGCTATCTATTATACAGTCTCGTGATAACAACTCTGTCCAACCAAAAGGGTTTACGTGTTTATACTATGTCCATATAGAGTTAGCAGTTTTGTGCGTATCTTTACTCGTGATGATTGAAATTGTTAACCCAATGGTTAGCTCGGTACTCCTCTTTTTACAATGGCATGCAATCTTCTCGATAGACATAATGCATAATACTACGTGTGAACTGTTTCTTCGATTGAAGATTCAAGAATTATTGTTATCTAATTGAGTGTGTACTAGAAATATGTACATAAGTATTCATACATATGTATGTATGTATTTCAGTGATCGTAAAATTATTCATCTGATTAAATATATGTACCTATGTACATATGTAAGAAGGTACACTTGTACGTAAACATGCATGTGAACAATATAAAATGCATACATTCATACACACATATGTACATACATATGTATAAACAAATGAATGCATATTTGGTAAATAATAACATTCCATTTGGAAGTGCATACATTTATGCCTTATAAAAATAACAATAGAACTAAGCTAATAAACCATTTTAGTACCAACATACCAGAGGCGGTCGCTTCATACAAGCCGAGAAGCCCGGCTTGCGTACACATTTTCGTTCATTTCATACGAAATTCTTTAAAATCTGGTTATTTTACGTTTTAAATGTGCATAGTAAACAATAATCGATATCAATAATATAGCCCCCACTGTAACATGCCCCTAAAATAGAAAATAGCGCAAATACACCACCAATCCACCTCACAATGTGTATTTTGTTTGTACAGCCAATCACAGCACAGTGAGCATGCTTCAACGTCTCCACACATCAGCTTTTACGTGGCTTTCAAAACAGAATAACATAGCTTGTTTTCTCGCTTTCGCTAAGGAGAAACCAATTGCTTATTTTCAGACTTAAATTGAAAAAAGAGCTAGCAAAGCACTTTTTTTTATTTTTCACATCAAATTTGTATGCGAATATGAAGCTGGCTTCGGCATTCAAAAGTTCAGTATTCACAGCCATATGAATATTTGATTTGATTCTCGTTTGCATGTAGGTACATACTTATGCACATAATTTCTTCATCTGCATGTGCATGCAAACATAAATATCAAATACCAGATTATAAAAGGGTTGATTGTGATTTTTGGCGACTATTGGCACAATATCAAGATAATTTTAAAAAGCGGTGGAAATCAAATTGGACCTCAGTTTTTCAAACACTAAAGCACCCATTTTTTAGGCAATAAGCAAATACACTGCTGAAATTTCCGTCGGTATAAGGAAACTAAAAATACCTCTGCGCATTCGTGTAAGATTTCCCTAGCGCACGTTTTTATATTTAACAATTATGTAAATACGAAATTTTTGCAAAATCAAGAAAAAACAATTTTAATTTAAAAATGTTTATTTTTATTTTAAGCACTATGAGATTTTGAAGGAAAAACTTTCGTTTTTATTCCATTAATTTAAATTTTTAATTTAAACATGTTTCTTTTTAAATCCTAAATACATTTTAATTTAAAAAATTTAATTTTTAATTTCAAAATTTTCATTTATAAAATAAAAATGACTTGGTTTAAAACGTCCATTATAAAAATAAAAATTTTATTTTTGATTCCTTTTCTCTGAGTATACAAACAAAAAAATGTGTGTCAGGAAAACAAAAATAAAAAATACATATGAAAAAAACAAAAAAAAAAATAAACGAGAAAAAACGATCTTCAAATACCCGAATTGTTCAAATGCCCGTACAAACATACGCGTAATAAACAAACAAACGAGCGTTCGAGCATTGAAAAGCATTTATTCGGGCCACTCGAAAATGTTAAAAAGAAATCGAGAACTCTAAATCAAAGTCAATGACGGAACGCAATCAGACTTTTAAATAATACAGCAAAGGAAATTACAAAAATGGCTAATGGTTATGCTTCACACATAGGCTTGCCCAGGCAATTTATGCTAGGTCCGCCACTGCAACATACCTATGTAATAGCTAAAGTGACTAATAATTTTTTTTTTAAACAGAATGTTTATTTAATTAATATGAAAAATTAAATTACTTTAAGAAAATATATACATACATATATGTAAGTACACATATGTATATGTACATTAAAGTGGAGTGAAAATATATGGAGATTTTTTTTTTTGTTTTTTTTTTTGAACGTACCAGCAATGAAAATTTGCCCTTATATGAGTTAATGAACCCCACAAAATTTTATGGCGATAGGATGACGTTTTGGACTGCCCCAACACCGCTAAGGTGAAAGCAATAAGCACGATCTGGTACAAATATGGAATTTAAAAAATTATAAAATCAAAAAGCAAAGTATAGGAATTGATAAACATGGCTAAGCTGAGTATTAAAGTGAATTTTTTTTGGAAACAACCACAGCAAATGTTATTAAAGGTCAAAGTTTATATTATGCATTTTTTATATTGCAATTACTTAAAACTACTGAACCGATTTCGAATATTTTTATACCATTCGATAGGTATTTTGATTCCCTTTTATTTGATATTTATATATCGACGGCTGAGAATAAGATCGCCCTATTTCAAAAATTGTTTCAAAAACGCCCTATTCCAAAAATTGTCTGAATAATGTCCTATTTCAGACAATTATTCAAAAACGCCCTATTTCAGAGAAATATATATGGAACCCACTGGAAAATTGTATACCAAATTAAATGTACATACATACCTATAGGTACTTAAATACATATTTAGGGGATTCACAAAGTGTCATAAAGTCATATTTCATATGAAAATACTGTACGGAAATAGTTTTAAAAAACTTTTCCGAAGCCCTTTGAAGAAGTAAACAAAAACAGCTGGTCAAATACCACGACCCAAAAACATATCGAGCAGAATTGTATTTATTTAGTACACATACAGCCTAGAATAAAGTGGGAAAAGGTAAATGTGATTTCCGTACTTCTGTTTATACGGTAGCTGTGATAAGTGTTGAGCACACCACAGATAATAACGAACAAAATACCTTACGAAAATCACATGCAGTATCTAGGTACCTATAACATATCAAAAAGAGAAAGGGTAATTAATAAACGACTATTAGTTAAGTCAGAGCAGTGATAGGGGTGAAGATAGCGAAGAGATATGTAAATAAAAAAATACAAGACTCGAGTAGGTACATACATATGTATGTATATAGTGCCATTGGCTGTTTATAACGCTGCGAAGCGAGCGAAGAGAGATCTAGCTGCAAACACGGCACTAATGCAATCTTCTTTGTCCATATTAAAAAGCGCGAGTCGAGTACAGAAAATTTATGACTTAGGTAATTTGCTTCACTCTTCACCTTATTATGCGCTTAAAGCACAGCTCCGTTATAAATAGAAATTCGGAATTCCCGATTACAATTTTCTTCGCTATTTTTCTCACTTTCTTGATATGCTCCGTCATACCTAAGCACCGCCTAATGCGACTAAAGATGAGCTTTGCTATAAAAAACGAATATATGTATATGTATTTTAATGCGTTGGATTAAATACATAAATATGTACACTCAGGGAAAAAAAATTATAAAATCAATGGAAATGTGTTTGAAATAAGCACCAAAGGTTTTTAAAAGTGATGTAAAATATTCATTGCAAAATTGTAAAATAAAGTAAATACATTTAAATTTAAAAATTTTTATTTAATTTTTTATTTTAAGCAATGTGCGATTTTGAATATAACTATGCTTTTCTGGGATTTTTCTTTTTCTTTCGAAATATAGTTGTCTTTGGAAAGACAGTTGCCAGAACAAACTTGTATTTTTATTCCATGCATTTTTATCTCTAATTTAAACATAACGCTTTTAAATCTAAAATACATTTTTATTTTAAAATTGCATTTTAATTTAAAAATTGTATTCGTAATTTAAAAGTTATAATTTTTAAAATAAAATTTACCTGGTGCCTAATAAAAATTTGATTTTTTATTTTAAAATGCTGATTTTCCTTGAGTGTATGCACATACATATGTACATAGATATCCTGTATTGTAATATTTCTACGAGTCATCAAAAGGTAAATATTTTGTGCAAAATGACTTTATTATTTACCATTTGACTGAAAGTCAAAGTGTTCATAAAAACAAGCATTTGCTTTTTATGATGGTAAGAATAAAAGATTATAAAAATGGAAATTGTTTTTTTTTATTGTTTTTTGTCAGGAACCGTCAATAATGGTTACTATTACATATATTTTCAATAAAGAAATCTAGAGCAGTTACTTGAGATATGCAAAATACTTTGGTGTATGTGGATACATATGTATGTATGTATATTAGAGTACCTAAAAATTTTATGAAAATATTGAAGAACGGAGTTTTCCCGCACCTCGCGCAAATTTTGATAGCTTGAGGCTAAAAGTCCCAGGCCTCTAAGACAAAAGTGTAAAATTGGGTGCAAAAAAATACTTACCTATATTTGTTTAGAAATCCGTAAATATTTATTCTGCGCGAAATGGTAACAGTACAAATTGTTTCTATGCGATTTCGATGGATCTGCGTGAGTTAATGCACTTTTGTGTAAACAAAGTCGAATTTTTAACATATCTACACGTACATATTTTTGAAGCCCGATAACGTACGTATAGGTACATATGTACATATATCGCATTAAAGGAACTAGATGAGCTTTATATGAACTTATAGTGAATTAAAAGTAATATATAAGCGGCTTTAAATAAAAAAAATATATGTTTGCAATTTTAAGGATTTTATAAGCATATGATTATTTTTTTTTTACCGCTATTGTTTGTTTTAGTAACTAAGATTATTTATTTATTTTGTTTCAAACATACAACCATATGCTAATTCATAATGTGTGAACTTTAATTCTAGAAATCATAATTCTAACATGAAGGCACAATATATTAGAAATGAATACATATTAAAAAAAGAAAAGGAAAGAAAAGAAAAGAAAATAAAAGAAAAGAAAAGAAAAGAAGATTTTTGTATATTGTACACATTTGTTTTTTGTTTGGATATGCATATCACCCATTATATGGATATGACATCCATAGTTTATGGATCAGACAGGATTATCCATAAATATTGATGTGCATCAATATAGTTTTTTCCGTGTAGACATTTACTTATAAAAGGCCTATATAGTAAATACATACCTACATAATTTATTATTTGGAAAGCTTAGCGAAACTTAAATGTTTTACGTACATTTTTTAATATATAAACCTACATTTGTACATACATATAAGTAAATACATAGATATGTATGTACATATACACTTACCTTCTTTTTTATGACGGGGTTTTTTTTTTTCTAAATAATTTATTTGATCATCATTCAGTTGCTGAAGTCTGGCAAGGAAATTAAGTCCGTTTACGTAAATATGTACGTGCGTATGTTGAGGGCAGTGTTTTGGTAAATACATATTTTTTATTATTTTAAAACATGTACATTCATATGTGGTTATTGTTGATCTAATTCTATTTATGTATATATAAATATATATATACACATACCTACATATAAAAAATTTTTCGAATTAATTGTGGTAGTTTATAGAGCTTCAATGCTTATTTGATAAGCAAATTGCGCGAATTGCTTAATAATAAAATACATATGTATATTTTATTGCATGAATCTTACAGCGACAAGGGAGAGAAAAAGTTTTTGTTATAATATACATACATAATCATAAAGTGAGACAACTAAAAATTTTTCGAAATCGGGATTCTTTCATATATCCGGGCACAGAATATATCTCTAACGACTGCCAAAAATCTGTTCCATCAGAGTCTTTTTTAACTGAAAAATAACTATCATACGTGGCCTTTTGCCATATCATTACTTATATAAAAAAAAAAAGTTTTTTGCCAGTCCAGAAAATTTTTTAATTTTGTGTTGTGTCACTTTATGATTTAGTGTGCGATATGGACATATATATATGTATGTATATATACAAATAGTATATAATAATTATTCATATTCGTTGAAAGCAAATTATTCTTATAAAAAAATTCTGTTTCAGTGGATTAAGTTCACAATATTCCAATTAATTGCAAAAAATTAAAAACACTAGTTTTAGTAGTTTTGTGAATATTTTAATTTCTTTTTTTTAATTTAGTAAATTGGCCTTGTGAAATCTATTTTTAAATTTTGGGTAATTTATCAAAAATAAAGAACAAAACATAACATAAAATTACATATATACTAACACGATGATATTTATACTTAGTACCTACTTAATTTTAGTCGATTGCGTAGTTTGGAGCTGTGTTTTCATAAACAGTAAAATAACCTGACACCGGAAAGATATGGAAATGTGTGGCCACAGAAGAATTGTGTATGTTAAAAATATTCATATTTGAAAACCGACCAAAATTTGTTTTAGCTGCCCAACCGGCCGAAGTAAATTTATACGACCAGATTTGGCCCCTGAAACGTCCAAGTTAGGCTACACCGATTGCTCTTGTAAATAACTCTCAATTTTTCTTAGTAGATTTGTATTTTGACTTTACAACAGTTTTTATGATGAATTTTACGTAGTGCGTATTACAGTTTTTACCACAAAAAGTTTGGTTGTTAAAGTATAATACAATCGAGATAGATAAACTTAGACTTTTATATATCAAAATGCTCACGTTAAAAAACTTTCAACCGTGACAACTTTACACCGTGACAACTTCACACATATGTACACAAAACAATGATTTAGTAAAATTATAGTAATCCATACATACGTTTAGAAACACGCAATTAAAGCATACAGCTGAGTATCTAATAATCGGTTCCACACGAACTTAGGCTTTCTTATTTTTTATTTAAAAAATTAGTGATATGAGCCTGAAAGTAATTAATCGAATAATCGGCAAAAATATTTTAATTAGTGTCACACAAAGTTCAGCTGCGGAATGAGATAGAGATGAGCGAAACTGCGATTTTTTGATATCTGTGATTTCGGTGATTGCTATTTTTAAATCACTGTGATTTTAAACTGCTATTGCGATTGCATGGACTGGTATAAAATCATCAGTTACCGGTAGAGATTAATTTTGCGTTTTCTGAGCGATATAACCTGTCTTTATTTTATGTTAACAAAATGATAGCAATAACAACGCATTCCGCAGTAATATCGCTGTTTGTAAATATTTTTCAAAGACAAATTGTAAATTCAATAATTTTTTTTTTCTTATATTTCTATATATGTACGTATGTGGTCTGCTCAAAAGTGTAAACAAAAAGAAATTTATAATGCTTTTGCGATTGCGATTCACATAGGTGAACTGCTTACTTGCTACATCGATAGCAGTTGCCAATAAGTAGTGAACTGCTATTTTGAAAAAGTGATCGCAATTGCGATTTGTGATTTTTTATTCACAGTGAAAAAATCACCGTTTGCGATATATCGCTCATCACTAGAATGAGATGCTTTGTTACCTTCCTGTACAAATAAGTATTTAAAAATATTTTTTTTTTATTGCTTGCAGGAAAGAAGAAGCCAGTACATACATACATACCAGCCAAGTTTGTTTAGATGCATGCCCTCAAATATGTATGTATGTATGTCGCAATTCTTATGCCTAATCTTTTAGCCTTTGCTCCAGATCAATGCAGTCCAATCTAGTAAATATTTATTTGTATGTACATAGGTACATATAAATGTTTGTATGTGTTACGGTTCGATGATTGTTTATGCCAATTGTTATAAGCTTTGACATTTCTTTATCAAGTGAATGTTGCCATCTGTTCCGTAATGTAAGGTCCACTTAAATGACAAAGAATGTACAAACGTATGTACATACACATGTATTTGAGCGTATCGATTTTTGTGACCAAATTTGCTCCAAAGCTAATTCCTAGATATGTATGTATGTAGAAAGTTATAAAAATTTTAATTAATAAAACGACAGTTGAATTAACAATTTATAGTTCGGCTAAATTTCATACATATGTGGTTTAACGATAGAAATTTGTTGTTTGTCGCGGCATTAAAAACCACTTATGTAGTATGTAGGTATGTACATATTTGTTTTTTGGACTATTTTTCTAATGTTGTTGATATGAAGAAACCATTTTTAGAAATTTCGTCATTCATTCATTCAAAAACAAAATACATATATGTATGTATTTATATATACTTATGTATATGGTTATATGTATGTGTATGACATGATTATACATACATACATATGTATGTAGTTTGGAGCTACATACATACATACATATGTATATTTTATGCAATAATTGAAACTGTAAACAACATTTAAAAAATTTGACTTTAAAACAAAAATAAACATTTTTTAAAAGCGTAGCTTCGTTGTTTAAAAAAAATCAATCAGTCATTATTATTCTATGGAGCTAATATCAATTAGAGTGCATGCGACTGGCGCATTCAGCGCATGATTGGATTTTAACTTATCAATGGAAAATATACTACGAGTAAGTAGTATTTTTTTGTTTTTTTTTGTGGTCGCTGTGATGTAGTGAGTATAGAGCGCGTCTGTCACGCCAGTGCATAGTGAACGATTTTATCAATCTAGGGGGCAGCGTTGCCGTTGAAAAATTTTCGTGGTGGCTAGATTTGATTTAATTTGTGGCTAAAAATGGCTAAAAAATTTAGTTCGTGGCTAAAAATGGTGGCTAAAAAATTTTGCTTCAAATTAACATGTTTTAAATTTATTTTTCAGATTCAGGTATTGGTATATCAGTATTGCATACAACATAAGGAAAAAATCATAAATTTGTGTAAAAATAAATATTCATACATACTACATACAACTAGCTGACGTTGTTCTGCCTAAAATTTATTCCTATAAAGCCTAAAGGAAAAGTCCTAGATTACCGTGTTGCTCACCATTATATCCCTACCCCTATCCCTATCCCTATCGCTATCCCTAATCCCTACTCACTACTCCCTAATCCATATACCTATCTCTATCCTTATCCCTAATCCCTATCCCTATGCCTATCCCTCCACACCTTCTAGGGTCACCCCTGGTCCACATTTTGGTCGATATGTCGGAAAACGGGTCGCATAAAGTCTTGAAAATCATCTATTCTTTAAATACTCACAAGACCTTTTATTTGATACCTATTTTGTGGAAAACCCGTCTGGGGTCAAACCTGGTTCATATTTCGGGAAATACCTCGAATACGGGGTCTTATATGGGACCAATAACTACACCATGTTCAAGCACTCGTCAACACCTTTTATTTCGTACGAACCCGTTATAGGGTTACCCTGGTATACATTTTGTGGAATATCTCTAAAACCTTCCCGGATTCTTATACTTTTTTGGCCATAAACCATGTCGGGCTCAATCGAAAAATACGTGCAAAATTTCATTTAATTCAGTCCAGTCGTTCTGGAGTTATAGCATCAGGGAGGAAAACGCGACTTATTTTTATATAATAGATACTATGTACTTAATTATATCTAAAAAAACTAGATATCACATTCAATATCTATCATTATGTCGTCACCACTAATTGACACTTTCTCTTCATAAATTAATTCTTTCTTCATTAATTTGCAACATTGTTTTACATTCTTTAAGCCATATCTTATAATTAAAATTGCATTCAACATTGTATGATTCATTTTGTTTCGATTTTTGGTTTTGACAATATTCATTACGGAAAAGGTTCTTTCAATTTCGTCGTTGCTAAGTGGTAGAAGTAGCAAACAATATACAAAGTCAGTTAGATCTTTATACGGACTTTCATCGACAGCCTACTATTCCACTAGCGAGTATCAACAGGCATTTGTCGATAGTTGCGTTACTTGTTTTGTTTTTTAACACTTAAATCGATTTGTGATAATCGCTGAATTCAATTAACGTTACCACATCTTTCCTATGTGCAAAATTATGGTTCATTACAAGCGGTGGCTAAAAACGTGGCTAGTGGCAAAACCGAAATTTTGGTGGCTAAAAAAACACGGCGGTGGCTAAATCTAGCCACCAAATGGCTAAAATGGCAACGCTGCTAGGGGGACTTAATTCAATTCCAGCCGTAGTTTAAGAGATATCGAATTGAAATTTGATATGCGGGCTTGTATTTTATATACAGAATCTTTTTTTTTTTATTTTAATATTTTTTAATTTTTTTTTTAAATAATTTTTTTTTTGTTTCAAAATATACATATCGACGCTTCCAAACAAAACTGTACTAAGTCTGAAAACTGTGTTTTGCAGGAGAAGCTCTCAAAGTTTAAACTCGATATGAAACTGCGATTGTATGCTAAGTATATTTGCACTTGTAACTTCTGTTTGGATGGAGCGATCAACACCAAAACTCGACAATATCAAAGTCAGGGTATCTACGCTTTATATAAAACTGTAAGAAGAAATAAAAATTTGCTACGTGGTTTTTCATGGCAAGCTCTCAAAGTTTTTATTCTGTAAAAATCTCGAGTTGTATTATATGTACACTTTTGCTTATAACTTTTGATTGGATAGTCCGATTGATACCAAAATTAGACAGCATCTAAATTAAGGCACGCTCTACTTGAAAACGCCAAAAACGGCAAAATGTACTAAGTCGACTTAGTACAGTATTGTTTGGAAGCGTCGATATGTACTTATTACTAAGACTATTCGAAAACATGAAGTAAAGAAAAATAAAAAAAACGCGTGGAGCAGATCAAAGTCAGCATACACGTGTCGCCTTTGTGCCTTTGGCAATAAATGGGCAAGATTTTATTTTTCGGGTTGGTACTGGGATGATATCCTCTCACTTCTTACACCCAGAAAAAAAAAATCAACACGATTCATGTAAAATTAACACGATCGATCTTTACACATCTTGACAGTTTGACACCTTTTGACACTATTTAAGTGAATGGCCAAAATATATTTATATATGTATGTACATATGTATGTATATAAATGAATGCATACATATGTACATACGTGCATTCAAATGTCAGTCATATTAGTTACAAATTTATCAAAATAACACCTAAAAACAAACCAAATAAAAATTTATCGCCATGTCTATTTGGATTTATCTGGCTCAAATCAAATTTCTTTATCTGTCTCGGATTGTATTATTGCTATTGTAGTTATCTCGGTTTAGTGACGTTTGTGGCATGGTTTAGACACTCTATGAAAAGGTTTAGGGAATCACTATCTACATACATAAAATGTTTAAATGTCCTGAATTGGTCGCATTTATCCAAATGAGTAATAGGTAAATGGTCAAATTTCAAATTAAATCGCACCGAAATTGACTACTTCGGGGTTAATTAATGTACAATTATAACGAATGCTAGGAATGGCTGGGATTTCCCATTTCCCAAATGGCGGAATTTTCAGAAATATGAGCGTATCGCACGTTTTATTCAATAGGGATTTAATTCAAAAAAAACTTTTTTTGGGAAAACGCAAAGAAACTTCTATAATTTCAAATAGTTTCCTTCTCCGGCTAACCACAAAATCACTTTTATTTCCGCCATTTTTATCTTTTTGAGTATTTTATAAGACGCAAAGGCATGGCCCAGTTATTGAAATAGTTATATGGCAAAATCCCAGAAATCGAAAAATTCGAGTTAAATCCCTATTGCATAAAACGTGCGGTGTATATGCATATTCATCTCCTTCTCTTACGCGTGCTCAGTTAACTAATACACTCATTTCACCCAGCTAAAAGTGAATGAACTTGACCGTGATCTTATCGATAGTCGTACAAAGCAGTTGTTGATTTACGCTTTTGTTTACGTTAACGCTATTTTTAACACGCTTTTATTAGTTTCACCTGTATGTATGTATGTATGTATGTATGTATGTATGTATGTATGTATGTATGTATGTATGTATGTATGTATGTATGTAATTTCTAGCTGCTGTCTAAAAATATGCAACATATTTACTAATGGGATTAGGTTATAACCACCGCTATGGCGCGCGAAATTTGTCGTGGAGAGCAAGGGGCGAATTTTTAAAAAAGACTTAAGACAATTGAAAACGAATGAACTTATTCTGGAGAGACTCAAATCCAAACTGAATTCTTTTCTTTATTCAATATCAAAAGAAAGTGTAAATGAACATTGATAAAAGTGCTTATTACTAATTAACGTGAATTGTTTACTTAAATTGCAATGCTTAGTCTAGCTATAATTTTGTGTTGGGCCGGATGTTTTTTGCTATTTAGTTGCATTATAGTTAACAAGAATTGGGAAATATTAATTGTTGTTGACTCTACATTTTATTTATTAATTATTGGGCCGGAAGTTACTTTTACTTATTTTGTTATACTTAATATGAATTTGTCGATATCGTCTGGTGCTGAGTCTGCACTTACATAAGTTGACGAATTATTGGTAATTGGGGGGTTATTGGCATTATACATAACTACTCCCCCTTTTAGATTAGAATTCTCCTGGATTCTATTGTTTAATTGAATTTTTATATATCTGTGTTTAAGTACAATAATCAATATTAGAGTTATTATGAGAAAAAAAATTGCTACGTTGCATATATAAGATATTTTACTATGATATTTTAGATTAAAAATTCTTTTGACATTTATTTTGCTTTCTTCTACTACTTCATCAAATGTATTTTTTTTTTTGAAAAATTTGTATTTATTTCATATTTCATGCTTACAATATTTTCTTGTGAATCTTCAATAGAATTTGAAAAGTAGTAATCTTTGATTTTAATTGAACAATTCGTGTATATTATCTAATTATTATCATTTATTAATATTTCATCTTCCGTACATGTTTGATTTATTAATAGATTTTCTGCGTTTTTTACAATTATTTTATCTATATCTAATTCTATAATTTCCAGCTCTTTATTTTTGATTGTTTGACATGAATTCTTTATTACACAATTTGTTGCTTGTTTCATAGTTTTTAATTGCTTATTTTCTTCAAATTTATACATTTTGCTATTATATTCAAATATTTTTTCAATGTTTGAATCTATTTCATTATGCTCTTTATTGGGTATTGGAATGATGTATCTAACTTTAACATTTACAAAATTTGTTGGTACTTTGATTCCAAATATTACATATGTGTTATTAAAGAGAGCTGTTCCTAATTGCATGTACTTTAACTTTGTATAATCAATATCGTATTTTATTATTTCCTCGCTCGTCAAAATATTAGGGTGCAAGATATTGTACTTTGATGCTACTATGTTGTCTTGAATGTGTTCAATTTTACTTTTTAATAGTTGAATTTTAATTAATTGTTCCAAATATAAATTTCTCTCTTCTTCTTCATTAGCCCACTTACTTATGGCATTGAATTCTTGATCTAGCTTATTCCTGTCGCTACTTATCGTTTTATGTAATTGTTCAAATGAGTTTTCAAAATAATCATTAATTTGTATTTGTTTACTAATTTTGTCGTTGGTTTGAGTAAGATGGTTTTGTATGTTTTGCCTGTCCTCTTCGTCCATCGTACCAAATATCCATTTGGATAAAGTACCTACACCGTTAATTAGTCCACGTCTCGGTCTGTTTCTTCTGGGTATTAAAGTTGATAATTTATTTCTAACGTCCAATAATTCTATTTGCAATAAGTCTTTAAAATTTGATTTCATTAATACAATATTGTCCGTCATTTCATTTAATATATCTTCTATTTTGCTCACGTTTATTCTATGTATTACTATTTCCGTGTCCTTAACAATTTGTTCTTCTTTTATCTGAATATCCGTAAATCCGTTTTCGTCCTGTATTTTGGTCACATTTAAATTCGCTTTAGTTTGAGGTATCCCCATTGCCATCAACAGCGTGAGGATTATTAATATCTGTAAATTTCCGAGGCCGTTTAATGTTGCATGGGTGAATATTATGTAAATGTTTTTTCTTATACTTGGGTTGCTCCTTATGTCTAACCGCTTTGTAGTTTTTAATAAATCCCTCTTTCCTTTTTTCGGCATAGTTTTCCCTTTTTTCATTGACTCTAGTAATATTTTTCTTTTTGACTGATAGTAGGTTTTCCTTTACTAAATCCTGATCTACTTTATTCATCTGTACTTCGTGTGGTGTGCATTTTATCGTGGAATGAAACCTATCATTGTAATTTCTGATAGCTTTATGCATAAGTTGTTTTACTGTTAATTCTTTATTCAATTTGTATAAAATTCTAAATTTTTCTGCTATTGTATTATGGAACCTTTCTATATCGGAATTTCCTGTATGACTGTTTGGTTTTGTTAAATGAATTTCGACATTTTCATTGTCCAGAAATTCTTTTATTCTCAAAGTTTTAAATTCATTATCCGCTACTATTTTCCTTGGCTTCCCTAATTTAGAAAAGTGGTCTTCCAGTTGTTCAATAATCGTTACATGATTTCTATCATTTAGTGGGTACGCTGCACCAAATTTGGAAAATTTATCTATGACTGTTAAAAAATGATGCCCTTTTATAACGTAAGTGTCTACATGAATAATGTCATTTTTTTTTGTTGGAGTTTCAGTGAGATTAAACTTTGGTTTAACTGGATTTCTATCGTATTTTACTTCCTGACATATGTCGCATTGGTTAATTACTATTTGGATAAGTTCCAATAGTTTGGGATAATATATTTTATTTTTTATTTGGTTGTATGTTTGTTGTATACCTGAATGAAGGCTTTCTCTAACGTGATATAGCGATATTTGTTTTACTGCTTCTACTTCCGTTTCTAAATGCTGTGCTCTCATTGTGCACTTGAAAAATTTTATATTTGAATCATTGGAAAACATTGAAATTAGTTTTTCCTGCACTATATTGTAGCTATGCTCAGAAATTTCGGAGTATATGCCTATAATCCCTTTTGTGATATAATTTCGGAATATTTCTCCTAATCTATCGAAATCGCTTTCTGCTATAAAAATTATTTTTTTTCCATGTAAACATTTAAATTCTTCTATTTTATTATTGGTCAAAATTATTTGTGTTTTAAACTTATTTACTATTTCCTCTTTAATAAAAAAAATGGTCCTGAAGGTTTTCTTCTGCTGAATGCATTGTTGCTATTGTTTCGTTATCTTCTAAATTATTTTCTTCATTTATACCTGATTGTAAATAATTTTGATTTAAAATAGTAATTTTGTTATCCTTTTCATCACAATTTCCTTCTTCCGCGTTACCTGTATTATTTTCTAGTCTACTTAAAAAATCTGCTACTTGGTTTTCTTTCCCTTTCAGATACTCTATTATGAAATCGTATTCTCCTAACTTTAGAAGCCATCTTTGATGTCTTGGTGACATATCCTTTCCTTTATATTTGGTATGAAGAAATTTTATTGGTTGGTGATCAGTTAAAATTGTAAACTTTTTTCCGTATAGATATGGTCTTAAGTAGTTTACACTCCATATAATGGCTAAAAATTCTTTGTCCGTTGCGGAGTAGTTTTTCTCGTGGTTATTAAGCGTCCTTGAAATGAAACACACCGGGTGTCCTTCTTGTGATAATACGGCGCCTAATGCATAGTTTGAAGCGTCAGTTGTTAATGTAAATGGTTTGTCAAAGTTAGGGTATCGCAAAACTGGGTGGGTACTAATTAAAATTTTTAGTTTTTCGAATGCCTCTATATAAGTTGGGTCCTTTAAATTAATTTTCACATTTTTTTTCAAATATTTCGTTATAGGTTGGGCTATCTTTGCATAATCTTTAATAAACTTTCGATAATAACCCGTAATACCTAAGAAACTTTTTATTTGTTTTTCTGTTTTTGGCAATTTTAACGTTTCTATTACTTTAATTTTATCAGGGTTCGGTTTTAGTCCTTCTTCTGTCAAAATATGTCCCAAGAATTCCGTCTCCTTTTTCATAAAATTACATTTGTCTATTTGCACTTTTAAATTAGCCTTTTCTAGGACTTTGAAAATTTCCGTTATTGTTTGAACATGTTCTTGTAGGGATGTACTAAAAATTAAGATGTCATCGAGATATACTACGCATGTTTTATTAATAAAGTCACGTAAAGTTTCGTTCATCAGTCTCTGGAATGTTGCAGGTGCGTTTTTCAGTCCGAATGGCATTCTAATAAATTCATATAGGCCATGTGGTGTGGCGAATGCCGTCTTTTCCCTATCTTGTTCTCGTATTAGGATTTGATGATAGCCCTTTGCTAAGTCTAGTGTTGTAAAATATTGGGCTTTTCCTAACTTGTCTAGGATTGACTCAATGTTTGGAAGTGGATATTTGTCGTCTATGGTTACTTCATTCAACTTTCTGTAATCTATCACAATCCTGTATTTTCGTTCTCCTGAATTATCCATCTTTTTGGGTACAACAATTAATGGGCTAGAGTATCGTGAACGACTTTTTCTAATAATCCCTTGTTCTTCCATTTCCCTTATTTGTTTTCTAACCTCTGCTTCATGTTGAGGGGGATATCTGTATAATTTGCTGTTAATTTGTTCCTCTGTCGTAGTCCTGATTTCATGTACAACCTTCGTTGTGCTTGTTAACTGATCACCTTCCTTAAAAAATAAGTTTTTGAATCTTTTTATAATTTTTCCTATCTCTTCTTTTTCTTCTTTGTTTAAATGTTCAAGATTTATTCTGCTGCAATCAAAATCTTTTGCTTCTAAGGTCTGAATTTCAAGATTAGTATAGGGATTGCTTTCAAAAAAGTAATCTTTTCATTAAGTATTATACATCCATCTACTAAATTAATTGTTGTATTAAAACAATTCAATAAATCAATTCCTATAATAAAGTTATATTTTCTTCCTTTTAATGAAGTTACTTTCCATTTAATTTTTGCATAATTTGGTAGGTTAAATTCCCTAGGTGCTTCTGTCAGCACTTCATATTTAATTACATCATTTTTCGTTATTGTGCTAAACGCAATCGGTTTCTTTAATAAAACTTTTTCAAAATCCTTTATACTGCTATCTATTAGGCTTATACTTGCTCCTGTGTCGATTAGAGCTTTATATTCATTTTTTCGAAACCTGAGTGTTATGGTGGGAAGACAGTCCGAACTGGTCCCTCGAAAAAATTCTGCTCATCTGCATTTTGAATTTGATTAACCTCGTTTTCATAATATTCACAATTATTCAAATCTTCCTGATTTCTTTTTTTTCATAATATTCGCAATTACACTGCTCTACAGCCAAAAAATACTCTGAACGCAACCATCCTTTCTATATGTAAAATCGGTCGCTGATTCCGAAAATCGGGTTCATTTTTAATTCTATGGGAAGGTTTTTGAGATATCGGCAATTTACCGTTATTTGGCCAATGTGTCCACTTAATCCTGTATATCTCTTTAACACAGTGAGTTATATTCCTTAGGGTGACACCAAACGAAATAAAATTAAATTTCCTTTTCACGGCTCCTATAACATTTTTCTCTAACTCTTATAGTTTCTGAAATATTGACGATTAAATTTTAATTTTTTCGATTTTTTACGATTTTTTGAAGAAAAAATTGACTTTGTCAGGCAATATCTTTAAAACCAATACTTTTACCTTCGGTTTTACTCCTTTTCATGAAGCTCCATTCTATTACCAAAAAAATAAGCTATCAACGATGAAAATCCATTGTAAAATGGAAAAGTTATAGGCGATCAAGTAAATACAGCCAGGTCGCGCAATGCCTCTGCACGCGTACATTCTATGCATATTGTACCAATACCTACACATCTGCAGTAGCAGCACATTGGCAGCGCAGTAGATACAAGCCCATTTACGGGTATAACATGCATAAAATATACCCGTGTAGAGGCATTGTGCGACTTGGCTGTATTTACTTGATCGCCTATAACTTTTCCATTTTACCATGGATTTTCTTCGTTGATAGCTTATTTTTTTGCTAATGGAATGGAGCTTCACGTAAAAGATTAACACCGAAGGTGAAGACATTGGTTTTAAAGATATTGTCTGACAAAGTCAATTTTTTCTTCAAAAAATCGTAAAAAATCGAAAAAATTAAAATTTAATCGTCAATATTTCAGAAACTATAAGAGTTAGAGAAAAATGTTATAGGAGCCATGAAAAGGAAATTTAATTTTCTTTCGTTTGGTGTCACCCTAAGGAATATAACTCACTGTGTTAAAGAGTTATACTGGATTAAGTGTACCCATTGGCCAAATAACGGTAAATTTCCGATATCTCAAAAACCTTCCCATAGAATTAAAAATGAACCCGATTTTCGGAATCAGCGACCGATTTTACATATAGATAGGATAGTCACGTCCAAAGTACAGACAAAAAATTTCATTTTGTGATCCAGTGTTATTTACTTCTTCTTTTCTTTCTTTTTTATAACACTCACAATTATTTAATTCTTTTTTTCTTTCAATTTTTTCTAAATTATCAACCTCCATAGGCTCCGCACGGTCTTGCCTAGGTTGATTCCAGCGATTTTGGCCGGAATTTGGCCTAGGGTGTCCTACCTCTTGTGGGCCCCTATGGTATTGACCTGAATTATTTTGATACCCTTTATTTTGGTAATTATATTGAGGACTCTGCCTCCTTTGTAATGACATATTTTCTCTATTCTGATATGCATTTTGTTGGTTTTGCTTCACTTGCCCTGAGTTACCTGGCCTATTAAAGTGTGCTTGATTCTGCCTAACATTACCTGAATTTTGTTCCATATTTTTGCTATTGAACTGTGGGGTTTGATTGTAATTCCTATAGTCAGCATTTTGATTTCTCTTTGGCCATTCTCTATAGTGTGGTTTTTCTTCCCTTCTATTTATTTTTCGGTATTCTGGCCTTATGCAAGTATCCTCGAATCTTCTTTGGTTCATGATTGATATGATTTGGCCTAGATCCCTACACTCATAGATTTTGTCCAATAGGGTCCCTTGTGTCATTTCTTTTGTTGTGTTTACTAGTAAACTATCTATGTTTGTAAGATGAATGCCCTGACCTCCCCTATAATACACAATTAACTCATCTGACTTGTACTTAATTTTTTGGATCTCTATCGCTAATTCACTTACCGAGTTTACCCTCAGTGACGTAATTTTTCTATAGATCTCATGTGGCTCTGTGTCGGGTTTGAACCGCATCTTCAGAGTTTCCTTTATGCACCTCCAGTCATCTGGTTGTGGGATGTTTATTATTGCATTTTTCGCTTCTCCTTGTACCACCTTGTAGAATATCATTCTTGTTGCTTCTTTCTTTAAGTCGTCGTCTGTTATTGTAGACAGTAGGTACTCACTACTGCTGAAAAATGAGTTAACTGATACATCTCCGTATCCTGTGAAGATTGGCAATTGGGCTATGTTTTTGAATAGGCGATCTGTCCTGTTGTAATCAGGGGTTTGTCTGCGTTGTAACTCAATATAGGCATTTCTGAGTTGTTCTAATTGTTGCTCCCTCCTGGCGAGCTCTTCCACCAATTCTAAAGGCGGGATTTGAGGTTGGTCCTGAGCCATTCTCCTCGTATCAAATTCTTGCTGTCTTCTTGATATAATTTTGCCTCTTACTTTGTGGGTGGCGCCTTAAATTTGGTATTAAGCCACTGCACTGCCACTTTATTTAATTTCAAATTTATACGATTATGGGTGGTGGCTATAATTCAATATTATGCCACTGCACTGCCACTTTTTGTAGAATTTGTTTGTGGATAGCAGTTTTATAATCACTGTTACACTTACTACCACTTTTTTTTTCTTTAGAGTTTGTTTCAGTTTTTGTGGACAGCTGTTGGTAGTCACTGTTGCACTAGCTGACACTCTCTCTTTTTTTTTTTTTTTTTTTAAATTGTTCGTATCACGATCCTTTTCTTATTAGTTAAAGGACTAATGACTGCGCCAAATTTGTCGTGGAGAGCAAGGGGCGAATTTTTAAAAAAGACTTAAGACAATTGAAAACGAATGAACTTATTCTGGAGAGACTCAAATCCAAACTGAATTCTTTTCTTTATTCAATATCAAAAGAAAGTGTAAATGAACATTGATAAAAGTGCTTATTACTAATTAACGTGAATTGTTTACTTAAATTTGCAATGCTTAGTCTAGCTATAATTTTGTGTTGGGCCGGATGTTGTTTGCTATTTAGTTGCATTATAGTTAACAAGAATTGGGAAATATTAATTGTTGTTGACTCTACATTTTATTTATTAATTATTGGGCCGGAAGTTACTTTTACTTATTTTGTTATACTTAATATGAATTTGTCGATATCGTCTGGTGCTGAGTCTGCACTTACATAAGTTGACGAATTATTGGTAATTGGGGGGTTATTGGCATTATACATAACTCGCGTGTATTTATGTATATTTTTAAAATATTCACTTATTTATAATTAATTGCTGTTTACACAGCAAACACAGTCGTTAAAATTAAATATGTATGTAACTAGTTTTCGATTGGAAACTGATTAGAGAAAGAGCCAAATTTCAATTTTTATTAGCTAACTACGTAAGAGATTTGAGAAAGGAGCTAGCTCTCGAGTTATTCTGTAATCGATGTTTAATCTGAGTATTTGTAGGGTATAGTGATCTATTCATTGTGATTTCTAGGCCACATTCCCAGATATGGGTCAATACGAGGACATATGGATAATACCGGAATATTTCTGAGCGATATTGGTATCAAAGTTGTTGACCGGGGCTGGTACATAGAGCTCTTATCATTCTTAAGAGTATTGCTTGTAAGAAATATCGGTATCAAATGAAAAGTGGAATCAGGGGTACAATAAAGAGATCTCTTCGATGTTATGCTCAATCTGCTTCAATAAAGAAGGAAAAAGATAGGGAAGGGGAACCGAAAATAGGGGAATTATGAGAAAGAGGTAATATAGGACACAGAAGGCAAGAATGAATAGGGGGATAAATAAAGGCTTTCGACAAGTCAAGTGCCACGAGGACTGTTCTCTCGCAGGGGCGTCGTTGGTTAAGACCGCGTCCTATCTGTGTGTTTATGGCGTTTAGAGCTGTTGTTGTGCTGTGCGTTTTTCGGAATCCATGTTGATTTGTGGCAAGTTGTATATGTCCGTATATATATGGTAGTAAGGCGGCCTCAAGTGTCTTTATTACCGGGGAGAGGAGAGATATCGGTCGATATGATTCTCCTTCATTAGCTGGCTTCCCCGGTTTAAGTAATGGGACCATCCTTGCCATTTTCCAAATATTGGGAATAACAGGGGTGGTCAGAGACAGATTGAGGACCTCCGTTAGCAACCTTACTCCATTTTGTCCTAGGTGTTTTAGCATCAACATGGATATGCCGTCTGGTCCGACTGATTTTGAGGCCTTAGCCTTCTTTATGACTTCCTGAATCTCCGTAGTGGAGAGAGCAAGGGATGCGTTGTTGTTTGTTATTGGGTTTATAATAATAAGCGCTTCATGAAAGATAATGATGCTACTGTATAAATAGGTTTCCGGATATAAACTGTATTATGTATTCAATGTGAATTAAAATATGTAAAAACAAGTAAGGAAGCCTAAGTTCGAGTGGAATCGAACATTAGATACTCAGCTGTATGCTTTCATTGTTTGTTTTCGTTTGAAGGAAACACGGTATATAAAGAGAGTGCTGTATAAAGTGGGCGTAGCCACGCCCATTTTCAACATTTTTATCAGTTATTCAACTAAGCATATGAATATTATTCTTTGTGCAAAATTTCATTCCTTTATGACTTCTAGTTACAAAGATGTCACATTACAAATTCCCAAAAGGGTAATCCAGAAATATCTTTGTTAAAAAGTAGGCGTGGTCATAAACCGATTTCAATACATTTTTGCGTGTCTATTAACACAAGTTATAAAAGTGTATAAACCAAGTTTCGTCATAATATCTCAATTATTTGTCGAGTCATAGACTAAGAAATCTCGTATATTCCTTTGTCTAAAAAGAGGCGGTACCACGCCCATTTACCAAAATTTTTATATTTTTTGTTTCCGGTCTATTGTGGAACTCATGCCACAAAATTTCAATGAATTATCTTTATATTTGACAAAGATATCACTTAAAAAGTTTTTATTAGGCCACTTTATAATACCCATATATAAAAGTGGGCGTGGTCGTCAACCGATTTCGCTAAAATTTTGAACATGTATTACCACAAGTAATAGAAGTGTACACACCAAGTTTCGTCATAATATCTCACTTATTTGTCGAGTTATGGGCTCAGAAATCTCGTATATTCCTGCTTCTAAAAAGAGGCGGTGCCACGCCCATTTTCCAAAATTTTTGTGTTTTTAGTTTTATGTCCGCAGTTGGACTCCTGCCATAAAATTTCAATGATATATCTCTATATTTGACAGAGATATAGCTTAAAATGTTTTTATTGGGCCACTTTATTATACCCATATATAAAAGTGGGCGTGGTCGTCAACCGATTTTGGCAATTTTTAGTCCAAACATTTGCCTAAGTAAGTATATCACGCGTACCAAATTTCATCGATATATCTTCAATGGTTTCTGAGTTATGACTCGTAAAACTTTCAATGTTTGCCCCTTAATAAGTGGGCGTGGCACCGCCCATTTTCCAAAATTTTTATGTTTTTTGTTTTGTGTCCATAGTTGGACTGCTGCCATAAAATTTCAATGATATATCTTTATATTTGACAGAGATATCGCTTAAAATGTTTTTATTAGGTCACTTTATAATACACATATATAAAAGTGGGCGTGGCCGTGAACCGATTTTAACAATTTTTCATCAAAATGTTTGCCTAAGTAAGTAAATTACGCATATCAAATTTCATCGATATATCTTCAATTGTTTCTGAGTTATGACATATAAAACTTTCCATGTTTGACCCTTAATAAGTGGGCGTGGCACCGCCCATTTTCCAAAATTTCATCAGATTTCTTCATAGGGGCCTGAGCTCAACACGTGGGTAAGATTTCATCGCTCCAGCTCTATTAGTGACTGAGATACCAAATTTCCAATTTTTCTATATAGGAAAAGTGGGCGTGGTCATGGTCCGATTTCGCCCATTTTCAATACCAACCGTCCCAGTCTCGATACCAACTTGCATTCCAAATTTCATCAAAATATCTCAATTTTTGCGCGAGTTATCGTGCGTACGGACGGACGGACGGACGGACGGACGGACGGACATAGCTCAATCGATTTCTCTTTTCACCCTGATCATTTTGATATATATATAAGTCTATATCTATCTCGATTATTTCATTCTGTTACAATCCACCGTTATGAAATCAAAACTATAATACTCTGTGTACTAGTACAGCTGAGTATAATAACAAAAATTAATTAACTGTTGCTTTTGCGTAATAATTTTTATAAAAAATTTCTAAAAATCGAACACATTCAAATTTTATATACACATGTATGTATATTTTTCAACAATCGAATAATCGTTCAACAGCAATTATTCGAATAATCGACATTGAACAATTATTCGAATTCGTCTAATCGAATTTTGAAAATCGATTTTCATGGTATTCGAATAATTCGATTATTCGATTAATCGATTTTCACGAGCTCTAGTATATATGTAGGTATGTATGTATGTAAGTACAGGATAGTACCAAAAAAAAAATTGTCCAAGTGTCATATTATTGTGGGCAACGCATTTGTCTCAGTCAATGACAGCTGATTGCTTCTTTCTTTTATACGCATGGCTACTTTTTAAGCGTGCACAAGAGAATGATTGCAAACTTACTTTATGCACTTGATTTTTATACCTTCCATGCAAATTAAATGTTATTATAACTTTGTATAGAAACACGAATCTTGAAAGTACCAGAAGGAGCGTGACAGACCCATCAAAATATATACCGATGTGATCAGGATCATGAGCTGAGTCGTTTAAGCCATGTCCGTCTGTTTGAACGCAAAGTGGTCCCTCAATTTTTGAGATATTTGATTGAAATTTGGTAGGTATACAGGTTAGTTTTTATGTCCAAATCGGCCAAATCGGACCACTATAACATATACATACTCTGAAAAAAAACGTTGTAAATCTAAAGACTTTCGCAGTTAAATTAACTACTTTCCGCAGTTGAAATGTGCCCAACAACGGGCCGTTGTTGTTTCAAAGGTGCGAGCGTTGTTGATTTATGTCAATAACGGAGATTGTTGGAAAAACTGTTCACCTAAAAATAAATTTTTGTTTGCATTTTACTCTTCATCTTCTCTCCGCCCGGGTCCCAAGTGCAAATATGTATCCACCGCTTGTTCTCCTATTCTTCTCTCCTTCTTACAGTGATGGTAGACACTTTTTTGGAAATTCCCTACAAAGCAAGAAAAAAAACCCTACTTTTCCCTACGCCTGTTTCAAATTTTACCCACGAAATTCCCTACACTTTTTTTTGTTATTTCCATGTTATAACAATGAATTAAATGCATGGCAGTAAATTAACGTTTTCTTCTTATATGAATAATGCAAATCAGCTGTTTTACTGCATATACATACCTTACATTTCTATAAGGGATAATTATTATTATATGATGAAATATTAAGGAGGATTTACGAAAGATTCTGGATATAAAAACTCCATTTCTTCAGGTGTACCTGCACCATTTTCATAACAAAATCTTTTGCTCCGATGCACAGATAAAAAGTATCGTGTTATCCGATAGTTCAATAAAAGATCTCAAAGCTTGTCTTCACGATACGGCAGCTTGTTTCCAATTACGCCATTAAAGGATTCGCGATTAACTCGTCTTCACAGCGTTTTCATTATTCAGATCGACAGTTTTGCCAAAAAATCCCTACATTTAGCTATTTTATAAAAATCTGTTCTTTTTTCCCCACGGTCACTTTTTTCCAACTAATGTCCCTACATGTAGGGAATTTTCCCTACGTATCACATCACTGCCTTCTTATCATTCACGGGTTGCTATCTTTATTTCTTATTCTGATTTTTCGTTTTTATTTTATATTCTCCTCCGCATTCGAACCATGACATCAACCTAAAATTCTATCCAATCATCACATAGTGGATCATTCAACATTATATTGAATTATAGTAACCTATTTACACCTACTCCCATTTCCTAAAAAAGAATCCATGAATTATTTGAATCATTGTAAAAATAAAATTAAAAAAAAATTTGTTCTCATTAGTTTTGTTTACAACGAAAACTGTTGGGTCAAATACTTTTGCCTTTAAATCAACAACGGGGAGAAAATTGTTGCTAAAAATAAACTTTTGTTTGAATTTTTCTCTTCATCTTCTCTCCATCATTATTATACTCAGCTGTACTAGTACACAGAGTATTATAGTTTTGATTTCCTAACGGTGGATTGTAACAGAATGAAATAATCGAGATAGATATAGACTTATATATATCAAAATGATCAGGGTGAAAAGAGAAATCGATTGAGCCATGTCCGTCCGTCTGTCCGTCTGTGAGCACGATAACTCGCGCAAAAATTGATATATTTTGATGAAATTTGAAATGTAAGTAGTTATCAAGACAGGAACGGATGGTATTGAAAATGGGCGAAATCGGACCATGACCACGCCCACCTCCCCTATATAGTAAAAATCGGAAATTTTGTATCTCAGTCACTAATAGAGCTAGAGTGATAAAATTTCACACACGTATTGAGCTCAGGCCCTTATGAAGAAATATGGTGAAACTTTGGAAAATGGGCGGTGCCACGCCCACTTATTAAGGGGCAAACATTGAAAGTTTTATGAGTCATAACTCAGAAACCGTTGAAGATATATCGATGAAATTTGGTAGGCGTGATATACTTACTTAGGCAAATGTTTGGACGAAAAATTGCCAAAATCGGTTGACGACCACGCCCACTTTTATATATGGGTATTATAAAGTGACCTAATAAAAGCATTTTAAGCGATATCTCTGTCAAATATAAAGATATATCATTGAAATTTTATGGAAGGTGTCCAACTATGGACATAAAACAAAAAATACAAAAATGTTGGAAAATGGGCGTGGCACCGCCTCCTTTTAGAAGCAGGAATATACGAGATTTCTGAGCCCATAACTCGACAAATAACACTGCTCTACAGCCAAAAAATACTCTGAACGCAACCATCCTTTCTATATGTAAAATCGGTCGCTGATTCCGAAAATCGGGTTCATTTTTAATTCTATGGGAAGGTTTTTGAGATATCGGCAATTTACCGTTATTTGGCCAATGTGTCCACTTAATCCTGTATATCTCTTTAACACAGTGAGTTATATTCCTTAGGGTGACACCAAACGAAAGAAAATTAAATTTCCTTTTCACGGCTCCTATAACATTTTTCTCTAACTCTTATAGTTTCTGAAATATTGACGATTAAATTTTAATTTTTTCGATTTTTTGAAGAAAAAATTGACTTTGTCAGGCAATATCTTTAAAACCAATACTTTTACCTTCGGTTTTACTCCTTTTCATGAAGCTCTATTCTATTACCAAAAAAATAAGCTATCAACGATGAAAATCCATTGTAAAATGGAAAAGTTATAGGCCTATAACTTTTCCATTTTACCATGGATTTTCTTCGTTGATAGCTTATTTTTTTGCTAATGGAATGGAGCTTCACGTAAAAGATTAAAACCGAAGGTGAAGACATTGGTTTTAAAGATATTGTCTGACAAAGTCAATTTTTTCTTCAAAAAATCGTAAAAAATCGAAAAAATTAAAATTTAATCGTCAATATTTCAGAAACTATAAGAGTTAGAGAAAAATGTTATAGGAGCCATGAAAAGGAAATTTAATTTTCTTTCGTTTGGTGTCACCCTAAGGAATATAACTCACTGTGTTAAAGAGTTATACTGGATTAAGTGTACCCATTGGCCAAATAACGGTAAATTTCCGATATCTCAAAAACCTTCCCATAGAATTAAAAATGAACCCGATTTTCGGAATCAGCGACCGATTTTACATATAGATAGGATAGTCACGTCCAAAGTACAGACAAAAAATTTCATTTTGTGATCCAGTGTAATCGATATATTATGACGAAACTTGGTCTATACACTTTCACTACTTGTAGTAATACATGTTCAAAATTTTACCAAAATCGGTTGACGACCACGCCCACTTTTATATATGTGTATCATAAAGTGGCCTAATAAAAAACATTTTAAGCGATATCTTTGTCAAATATAAAGATAATTCATTGAAATTTTGTGGCATGAGTTCTACAATAGATCGGAAACAAAAAATAGAAAAATTTCGGAAAATGGGCGTGGCACCGCCTCTTTTCAGACAAAGGAATCAACGAGATTTCGGAGCCCATAACTCGACAAATAATTGAGATATTATGACGAAACTTGGTTTATACACTTTTATAACTTGTGTTAATAGACACGCAAAAATTTATTGAAATCGGTTTATGACCACGCCTACTTTTTAACAAAGATATTTCTGGAACACCCTTTGGGAATTTGTAACAAGACTTCTTTGTAACTAGAAGTCATAAAGGAATGAAATTTTGCACAAAGAATAATATTCATATGCGTAGTTGGATGACTGATAAAAATGTTGAAAATGGGCGTGGCTACGCCCACTTTATGCGGCACTTGCTTTATATAAAATACACCCTATATCGAACAAACGCAAACAAACAATGAAAGTATACAGCTGAGTATCTAATGTTCGATTCCACTCGAACTTAGGCTTCCTTACTTGTTCAGAAATAATTTTATTTTTTTTCTTTGCATACAGTTTGCATGCAGCTATGAAATTTAATTAGGTTCTAACTTCGAAACGGTACATTCCACAGCTCGGAAAAATAGGGAGTTGATGCGTATGATAATAAATTATTGATTTCCATAAAAAATCGAAAATCGCAAATCATGGTTGATGCGTTTTTTTTTGGCGCACATGGCACGATATGTACATATGTATGCATGTCTGTATGCCTATTAGAGATGAGCGAAACTGCGATTTTTCGATATCTGTGATTTCGGTGATTGCTATTTTTAAATCACTGTGATTTTAAACTGCTATTGCGATTGCATGGACTGGTATAAAATCATCAGTTACCGGTAGAGATTAATTTTGCGTTTTCTGAGCGATATAACCTGTCTTTATTTTATGTTAACAAAATGATAGCAATAACAACGCATTCCGCAGTAATATCGCTGTTTGTAAATATTTTTCAAAGACAAATTGTAAATTCAATCATTTTTTTTTTTTTCTTATATTTCTATATATGTACGTATGTGGTCTGCTCAAAAGTGTAAACAAAAAGAAATTTATAATGCTTTTGCGATTCACATAGGTGAACTGCTTACTTGCTACATCGATAGCAGTTGCCAATAAGTAGTGAACTGCTATTTTGAAAAAGTGATCGCAATTGCGATTTGTGATTTTTTATTCACAGTGAAAAAATCACCGTTTGCGATATATCGCTCATCACTAATATCTACATATAGGCAATGCCTATATGTAGATATGTACTAAATATGCTAGAGCAGAATGGCAGCTTCCACGTATTGAAATTAGTCACCAAAAACTACAAGTAAGAAAATACTTTACTTATAGCAAATTGCGTGGGAAGTACCACTGCACGACATAAATTACCAAATTTACCGCGAAGGTCACTTCCCATTTTAATTTAAAACGATTTTACGCAAATGTCAATATTGTTAAAAAATACATATATGTACATATTTCACACCAAAATTTATCAACTGTGTTGACCTGTAATCTGAATGCAATAAAATTATGCATGTAAACTCCAGAAATTCTATAGTAAACAGTAGTCACGATAATGAATGATGTACCTAATACATTATGTACCTATGTACATATGTATATTAGGTTGGTCCTTAAATATAAAATTAGCGATTTTCTTCCGTTTAAACCCGTAGATCGGTAACAGCACTGTCAAAGATATCACATATGTATAAATTTTGGTCCGGAGCGGAGGTGGTCGGCCAAAGTTCAGAAAACTCTATGGAGATTCAAAAAATTTAATTAATTTTTTTTTTATTATGTAATGCAAGAGATCGATAGTCCTGCACTAAAAGATAGTACATAAATATAAATTTTGGTCCCGCTCGGAGACGGTTAAGAGATGTTGTACATGGTTCATATATGGTAATATGAACTTTGACCCCTGTGCGACACCATTAACCATTTTCGACCGGAAAAAAATTTATACATACAGTCATGTGGAAAATAATAGGGACACTCGCCTTGAAATATTTCAAAGATCGATCCTGCTTCAATTTCTAAACAGTGGTTAAAACTTATACATTAATTTCTTGCTCAGATGTCTCCGAAGTAAGGAACAGGTGTTTAATCGGCAATTTTTTGGATCGTTTTATAATGGCTGATGATTTTGTGGAGTTTCAGCTTGTGAAAAATAATAGGGACACCAAACTTCAATTAAAATTTTTTTCGAAAGGATGGAGATTTTTATAGATAATAAAAAACCAAGTCACTGACTATCAAATAAAGGTTTATAATATACTAGGTTTTTAACCCTATAATACCATCAGTGGCTCAGAATGGGTCGAGGAGACCCCTGCACTATTCAACTTAGAGCAAAAAGAAAAAATCTTCAAAATAAGTGTTTTTCTTGCCGGGAAATAGACGAAATGTGAAATTGCTTTGAAATAATGTTGGAAAATGCTGTAAAATATAATCAAAAAGTATAAACACGAGGAAAGAAGCAAAAAATATCCCCACTGGTTCAAAGGAATATAGACATATTTGCAAGAAAGGACCCTTTGTATCCTTCCATGACCTACAAAATTAGTTTTATTTGAACATGAAATCTTCCACAGTTCGAAAAAAGTTAGTTTTAAAAGATTTAAAACCAAAAAGGCCAAGAATAGCGCCCTTTCTTTCAAAATACAATTGTTGTAAAAGGCAACTACGCCAGCTCCCACTACCTGACGTGGCCAGTGGAGAAATGGTGTCATATCTTGTGTTCAGGATCGATTATCTTTATATCGATTGTGGTACAGAACATGTTTTCAGATCTGTGAATACCGTTTTCAACCCACAAAATACCGCCAAGACTGTCAAAGATGGAGAACGTGCTCCTTAGAAAAAGGTAGCCTTTTAGAAACATTTTATTTTGAAAGTAAGGGCGCTATTCTTGGGCTTTTTGGCTTTAAATCAGGGCTGCTCAATGCTCTTGTATTGAAAGTACAAAGCTGAATACATCTACAAATTTTGTATATGCACTGAAAAATTTTTTTGCTCATTTAAATTTTTTTATGAATTCCAATAAAATATTATTTTAGAATTTATTTTCAAATGGTAGTATCACATACATACAAATTTTTTTATTATTTATATGAAGATTTTTTGGATACAAATTTTTTACAGTGCTTTCATTTTTTGAATTTTTTTTTCATTACACATTTGTTATTGTAAATTTCGATTTCTTACGGCAGTGCTCGAGCTCATATACAAAGTGCCTTTGCTCTGCACATTCAATATGAATCATAGGCACATACATATAAAATTTTTTTATATCTCAGTGCTTATGGCAGTGCAAAGAAAATTTTATTTTCATATTTGAAGTGAAAATATGTATCTGTGCCTATGATTCGGTACAAAACAAAAACAATTGTGCTTTGAGTGCCTATGAGGTGAGCAGCCCTGCTTTAAATCTTTTAAAACTAACATTTTTCGAACTGTGGGAGATTTCCTGTTTAAATAAAACTAATTTTGTATGTCATGGAAGGATACAAAGGGTCCTTTCTTGCAAATATGTCTATATTCCTTTGAACCAGTGGGGATATTTTTGGCTTCTGTCCGCGTGTTTATACTTTTTGATTATATTATACATTATTTCATTTTTACATTATTTCAAAGCAATTTCACATTTCGTCAATTTGCCGGCAAGAAAAACACTTATTTTGGAGATTTTTTCTTTTTGCTATAAGTTGAATAGTGCAGGGGTCTCCTCGACCCATTCTGAGCCACTGATGGTATTATAGGGTTAAAAACCTAGTATATTATAAACTTTTATTTGATAGTCAGTGACTTGGGTTTTTATTATCTATAAAAATCTCCATCCTTTCGAAAAAAATTTTAATTGAAGTTTGGTGTCCCTATTATTTTTCACAAGCTGAAACGAACTGACTCCACAAAATCATCAGCCATTATGAAACGATTCAAAAAATTGCCGATTAAACACCTGTTCCTTACTTCGGAGACATCTGAGCAAGAAATTAATGTATAAGTTTTGACCACTGTTTAGAAATTGAAGCAGGATCGATCTTTGAAATATTTCAAGGCGAGTGTCCCTAGTATTTTTCACATGACGTATATGGTATCTTCGACTATATTAGCATCGACATAGGGGATGAGGTTGAAGAAATATGATATAAAATTTGTCCCCATACATTTTATGACCACCTTAATGCATATGTACATACATTGTGGATACCACGGTGATCAATTATCCAATAGTTTGTCTGAGTTCAATGTACTGCCTGGCTAAAGCAGGCGTCTGACATTTTCTGTTCACTTTCTCCATTTATTTGCTGTTCTCTTTCTAAATACGTTTTTGCAAAAAAAAAAAAAAAAAAAAAAAAGCAAAAAAATGTTTTATTTTCAACGAGTATACGCGTATTTAATTTTTATTGTTTTTTCACATAATTTGAGTGCTTTATAAAATTACGAGACGCGCCTACTGTCGAAATATACGTTATACTTTTTTAAAAATTTTGTTGCTGTTATTTTCACTTTTTACATTTTTTGTTGTCGTCGTTGCTACTTGTCTTCCTTATTCTTCTAAATACATACATATGTATTTCTTTCTATTTCTTTTTCCTTTTTCCCTATTTCTTTTCAACTACCTACTTATTCATTTTTATTTTACTTACTCCCGTCTATTTGTTTTTGTTATAGTGCTTCTCTTTCTTCTTCCTAATTTTTCTACCTCTTTAAAATCCCCACACCAACTTGCAGTTAAGGAACAACCATACGACTAATTTGTTGTTGTTGTTAATGTTTGTTCTTGTTGTTGTTGTTGTAATTGTTGTTGTTGCTGTTGATGATGTTTGTTTTTGTTGTTGCTGTTGCTACTCGCCTTCCTAATTGTTCTACCTACTACAAACTTCTCTCATTCTATTTCTCCTCTTTCCTTTTCCTCAATTCTTTATTAATTATTTTTTATCCTACTTATTCCTTGACATTGTGTTTTGTTTTTGTGCTTCTCTTGTTTTTTTATGTTTCTACTTCTTTGAAATTACACACCACTTCAAGTCAAACATGTTCACAATTGCATGGTAAGTTTGGTGAGCACGCACAAGCTCACCTATGCATGCGCATTGACACAGCTCTGTTGTGTTCAAAAGCATGTAACAACAACCACACGACAATTTTCCTACGACGATTTGGACGCATTTTCCAATTTTAATGAAAATTGCCGCAGTTCTATTTGAGAGCAATACCTTTCTAATGGTGTTCTTATTTTTACAATCGGTTCAGTAGTTTCGACGGAGAAGATGGAACAAAATTTATGTTAGCTTATTAATAATATAGAATATATTATTTTAATACAGATTGCACCAGCGACTGTTCAATTTGATTTAAGCATATTAGTGATGCGTAAGCTTTGCCGGTAACTGCTGCTAAAACCTTGTCGTCGTTCTTCTTCTTCTTTATCTTTTTTCTTCTTCTTCTTCTTCTTCTTCTTCTTTTTTTTGAAAAAGTTGTCTTTTCGAAGGTTTTGCATTTCGCCTTGTCATTCTAGTCATAAAAACGCAACTCGCTTTTGATTAGATCGGACTCATTAAATTAACCAGTTTGAATAGGTACCTATATCATCACTTATAAATAAAACAAAGACCATCGGCGCAATTAATAATTTTTATCTTTCTTGTAAAAAATATAATGCCTAATAATTTTTTGACTATATACTCGTAGTATTAGATTTTGACGAATTTCTATCCGCAAAAATATTTATCAGCAACTACATATCTATTTATCAAGTCAGCGGAACGACATTTCTCGAGTTGCGAAAGACCGCAATATTTTTTTTTCTCAAAAACTATAAAGAGAAAAACACACAATTCTAAAAAAACAAAAGCAAAAAATAATTATTAAAAGTGGTATTATTTTTTTATATTTTATTTTTGCACACATAAATACATATTTACAATTCTTAATCGTTTTATGATTTTATTTAAGTGTGATATCCTATTCAAAATATAAATAAATACGATGTTTTGTGAAACGAAACGGAAAAATAAACAACAGTATAAAAATAAATATGTGAATACTCCTACCTTATCAAAGCTAATTCAAAGTGTAATTAATGTGCGAATATTTAAATTCTTTTTGAGTTCTCGTCTTTTCTAATTTATTTTCTCTCTCTAAAATCTGCGAATTAATTAATATACTCGTATAATATTTAGCATTTTTACTGTCAACAGACGTCCAAATGCGATTTCGGTGTAAAAAAGTATATATGTATGTAAAAACGAAATTGCCCGTCAAAAAGCCAAAATGACCGACCGAGTTTGTTAAAAATACATAAATAAATCAACCGGTATACCTGAATAAAAAAAATTATGATGAAATAAAAACAACATTCTTCAGATCAAAAGATGAACCCGAAGATTATTTCTGATACTTGTTGTGCTAGCGTCGGTGCGATTAAGATGCTTAGCGTCGTTCAGGCGCCAGTTTAAGGGGCGGACGAGGGGCCACTGAACTTTCTATAACATGAAAGTCGCGTTATACTCAGTTTATTCAAATGGTTTAATTGAATTACATATTTTAAATGCATTTTTGTTGCTTTTTTTGCAAACATAAAAATGTTATTGCTCTCCGTTGGATTTATCTATAGTTTAAAGTTACATACATATGTATGTATGTAGAAATTAGAAATAGTTCTATATTGGCGACAACGAGCAATACAACCCGGCTGTCATGATGTCGTGCTGCCGTTAAAATATTTGCGCTCATAAGAACGTGTGCAATATAATTTTGACAGATTGATGCTTGTCGCTTGCCGGTTCGAATGTGCTTAGAGTATAATATGGGGATATTCCAATTTGCACCATATTACTTAAGATGCTGCTTGTCACGTAGCTTCGAAAATTGTGGAACTTTTCAAAACCATTACACTGGGAAAAAAGTACTATTTTCACATTTTAACTGGAATCAAACAGAGTTTGGCAAATAATACAACTCACACATTAAATTCCGACAAACATTTGGTTGTTTTTTGTTTCTAAAATGAAATATTGCAAAAAATCAAAAACTTAATTTTAAGTCAATGTGAAAATAGTACTACTAACAAATTTTTTGGTTAATTTTTCTCATTCTATCTAATTTAAAACAAGCTATTTGTCAAATCTGATGTATATATGTAAGTAAATTGCATACAAACCTTAAATACGGTTTAATTCTGAATCTAGTAAATACATATGCATATAAATATATAAACATTATTTCAATAAGCCATTTATCACCATGCTATCTAAACGTTGGCAACATGAAACGAATAATAAGTTAATACCTACTGCGCAATTAAATTCGTATTAAAATCGCATAAAATTGCAATAAAGAATTTCAAAAATACTTGCCTATATGTAACATACACTGAGGGAAAAGGGCAATTGTAAAAATAACTCGCACGGGTGACAATGTTACATTTTTCAATGTCGACAAATTTCTTGTTGAATCACACTTTTTTATAGTTAAAGTAAATATTTTTCTGTTAGTTTAAATGTAAAATAGTCAATTTAGCAATAATTCGTAGTTAAAAATAATCTAAAAATATAAGCAATTTCATTACAACATGAACATTTCCAATTTGGCATGGCTACATTGTCAACTTAAAGTTGGCATTGTTGATTTGACGTTCAGAAATTTTACTCTGGTGTGGCTACATTGTCAGCTTAAAGTGGGCATTCTCGATTTGACGTTGAGAAATTTTAATTCGATATGGCTACATTTTCAACTTTAAGTGGGCATTGTTGATCTGACAAATCTCAATTGCAAACGTGTATACAATTTGTCGCCGAAATTGAACGGCGTGCGTAAAAAGCAAACTCGACTCCCAATTTTTGTTTTGCGTGACAGTGGAATTTAGATTGTTTACAAAAAAATTAAGCACTTCCTTTCGATATCGTGTGTGTTATATATTCTACAAAATAACAAAGTTTCCTCGAATTTTCTATCTTGTTCCGGCAATGAGTGAGGTGGAGAATCATGCGGCGGATGCCAAGGAAAAACTGAAAGGCATATTAATACAGATTGGTGGCATATTATTGGGTGGATTTAAAGTGTTGGCGATTGCTGTGAATGAGCATGCGTTTTAAATGCTTTTTAAATGAATTCTAGAAGGCCTAACAAAAGGGTCGGCTTTACATTAAAGAACCACGATCCGATAAAAATGACTTTTTCAGGGGGCTCTCACAGATATCAAAACCGAAATCAAAATTTGCCGGAGGCTTATAGTTCACGAGATATTTGTTGGTAATTTGTTGGTAGTTGGAGCGCAGCCAAAGGCCGCCCACGGGAGAATTACAACACACAAATTACTTTATCAAGGAATATCTCCTCAACTATAAGCAGGAACTTGTAACGCGTTTCGGTTTCTGTTACACAGCTAAGTAACGAAACAGAAACAGAAACAAAACTCCTTTGTAACAAAAGTCGTAACAAAATCCGAAACGTTTCCAGCAGAAACAAAACCTGTAACGAAACTAAATTAATTTTGTTCCTTGTAACAGAAACAGAAACAACACTCCTTTGTAACAAAAGTCGTAACAAAACTCCGAAACGTTTCCAGCAGAAACAAAACCTGTAACGAAACTAAATTAATTTTGTTCCTTGTAACAAAATCCGTAACGAAACTAAATTAATTTTGTTTCTCAGTATCAGAAACAAAATTAATTTTGTTCCTTGCAACAAAAACAAAACCAGAAACAAAATTTATTTTGTTTCTCAGTAGAAAAACTATATTTGCAGAACATTAGGATGGACTTGTTATTTTTAGGTATATAATATACATACATATATATGTATGTGTGTGGCAAGCAACTAAAGTATGGAATAAGACACTTATATTTTTTAAATATTTTCGTAAGGGACATTTATTCAATTACGCTCATAAAACATTGAGAGCGAAATTATCGTAAGGGACAAAATTATGATTTTTTCGCAAACTGCAAATTTTTTTCAAGAAAAAAGATATCAGGTTCAATATATTAATTAACCATCTAAACGCGTGCTCAATTTCATTTAAATATACCAGTAAAAAACAGTGAAAAAAACAAAAAAAAAATGCTCTCCTGCAAAATTTGCTTTTGTCCCTTACGATAAAGTCGCACAAAAGGGTCGATATGAGGAAAAATATAACTGGGTGACTATTAGGGTTGTCTTTTTTAATTTTTTTAAATGATATATAAAAACGCTTCATATGCATAGAACAACGGATTGTGAAAAGTATACATTAATTGATATCAAGAAATATTTAATTTTCTAATAATAGCTCATTCAGACTACTTTGTAGTGCAATTTCTTCATCATCATGATTTTTATAAGACGTCGAAGCAGTACAGGATGCTTTGGCGGGTGTAATATCGTTTCGTATGGATAATGGGATATTTTCACATATTTTCCTAACTCCAGTTGAGTTAAAAAAAAAAAGGAAACGTGAGTAAGGAGTACTCATGAACATTGATGTGTAATCAGTTTCGAAATAGGACTTTTATTCCCTTTCCCTTATTCATTTTTTCACTGGTTTTCTATCGATTAAAATGCGACTATCGTTTTTATAATTATACCTTTCATGAGAATGAAATGGTATTATAACTTAGTGCCAAAAAATTTTTGTCGAAAGTACCAGAAGGAAGCGTGGGGGACCCACCAAAATATATACCGATATGGTCAGAATCACGAGCTGAGTCGATTAAGCCATGTCCGTCTGTCCGTCTGTCCGTCTGTCCGTCCGTCTGTGTGAACGCAAACTAGTCCCTCAGTTTTTGAGATATCTGAATGAAATTCGGAATGCAGGTATGTTGTTATATGCAGCTGATCATTTGTCGGAACCGGCCGAATCGGACCACTATAACATATAGAAAACAACCGATTATTCAGATATACATGAAATTTTTGGATGTAATTTGTGCATAACTTCCCCATTTATACAGCTAAGGACATGAAACTTTGAAGTAGACGTGCCCATTTTGGCCCAAACAAGGTTACCGAAAATTGTCAAGATCGCACCACTATACCATATAGTTCCACAACATCCGATTATTCAGATATACACATTTTGGTGTATAACTCCTCCATTTTAACAGCTAACGGCCTGAAATTTTGAAGTATTTGTACCCATGTGGACCCAAACGAGATTGCAGAAAATTGTTAAGATCGGACCACTATAACCTATAGCTCCCCTACAACCGATTGTACAGATATACACATTTTGGTGTATAACTCCTCCACTTTAACAGCTAACGGTGTGAAATTTTGAAGTATTTGTACACATATGGGCCCAAACGGGATTACCGAAAATTGTTAAGATCGGACCACTATAACATATAGCTCCCCTACAACCGATTGTTCAGATATGGACATTTTGGTGTATAACTCCTCCATTTTAACAGCTAACGGCGTGAAATTTTGAAGTATTTGTACCCATATGGGCCCAAACAGGGTTACCGAAAATTGTCAAGATCGGACCACTATAACATATAGCTCCCCTACAACCGATTGTTCAGATATGGACATTTTGGTGTATAACTCCTCCATTTTAACAGCTAACGGCGTGAAATTTTGAAGTATTTGTACCCATATGGGCCCAAACGGGATTACCGAAAATTGTCAAGATCGGACCACTATAACATATAGCTCCCATACAACCGATTGTTCAGATATACACATTTTGGTGTATAACTCCTCCATTTTAACAGCTAAGGGTGTGAAATTTTGAAGTATTTGTACCCATATGGGCCCAAACGGGATTACCGAAAATTGTCAAGATCGGACCACTATAACATATAGCTCCCATACAACCGATTGTTCAGATATTTACATTTTGGTGTATAACTCCTCCATTTAAATAGCCAAGACACCATTTTTTCTAATAAATCTTTCCATAAATGAACCCACAGAATTAAAATTATAAATTAAACTTAATCCGGCTATGTATATACATAGGTAACTTTTCATTTCCCCACTCATGAAAGGTATGAAGTCTTCGGTACGGCCGAAGACAGCCGCGCTTTTACTTGTTTTTTGTTGCCATTGTCACTGCTACATTTTGTTGTTTTTGTTTGTTTTGTTTGTTTCGGTGTTTGGTTTTTGATTTTTAATTTTTGATTTTTGATTTCTGATTTTGATTTGTTTTGTTTTGCTCAGAAACATACAAGATCATTCGGATCCACGTTTGACCCATATCTCGGGGCTCCGTGTAGAAGTCCTACTCAAAACCTTTCATTTGATACCAACATTGCTCAGAAATATTCAAGGATCATCCGGATCCTCATTTTCACCCATATGCTGAGACCCGGTCTAGAATAGAGCTCTATACGAAAGCCCCGCTCAACATCTTTCATTTGATACCAAAATTGTAGAAGGCCAGCTCAAAACCTTTCATTAGATACCAATATTACTCAGAAACACACAAGATCATCCGGGTCCTCGTTTTGACCCATATCTCGGTGCTCCGTGTAGAAGTCCTACTCAAAACCTTTCATTTGATACCAACATTGCTCAGAAATATTCAAGGATCATCCGGATCCTCATTTTGACCCATATGCGGAGACCCGGTCTAGAATAGAGCTCTATACGAAAGCCCCGCTCAACATCTTTCATTTGATACCAAAATTGTAGAAGGCCAGCTCAAAACCTTTCATTAGATACCAATATTACTCAGAAACACACAAGATCATCCGGGTCCTCGTTTTGACCCATATCTCGGTGCTCCGTGTAGAAGTCCTACTCAAAACCTTTCATTTGATACCAACATTGCTCAGAAATATTCAAGGATCATCCGGATCCTCATTTTGACCCATATGCGGAGACCCGGTCTAGAATAGAGCTCTATACGAAAGCCCCGCTCAACATCTTTCATTTGATACCAATATTGTAGAAGGCCAGCTCAAAACCTTTCATTAGATACCAATATTACTCAGAAACACACAAGATCATCCGGGTCCTCGTTTTGACCCATATCTCCCGACCCGACCTAGGAATCATAAAGAATAGGGCTCCCTGTAGAAGCCCTGCCCAAAACTTTTCATTAGATACGCGTAAACTTTACCTGTTTTTCGAAATTACTCGTAGCTACAGCAAAGATGTTTGCACATCAAAATGCCACAGGTATACATATATATATTATATACTTAAAAATAAAAAGTCCATCCTAATGTACGGCAAATAGTATTATAATAATTTTTATAGTTTTGCCACTGAGAAACAAAATTAATTTATTTTCTGGTTTTGTTTTTGTTGCAAGGAACAAAATTAATTTTGTTTCTGAGACTGAGACTGTTTCTCAGAAACAAAATTAATTTAGTTTCGTTACGGATTTTGTTACAAGGAACAAAATTAATTTAGTTTCGTTACAGGTTTTGTTTCTGCTGGAAACGTTTCGGAGTTTTGTTACGACTTTTGTTACAAAGGAGTTTTGTTTCTGTTTCTGTTACAAGGAACAAAATTAATTTAGTTTCGTTACAGGTTTTGTTACTTATTGAAACGTTACAATCTTTTGGTTTCGAATTTAGTTTCTATCCTTTAATGTTTCTTGGAACAGAAACGCCAGAACCGGGAGTTTCGTTTCGTTACGAGTTTTGTTACAAGTCCCTGACTATAAGCGTCCGGCAGGTAAGACTTTTGTTTTTCTCGAACCGTGATTCCTTAATGTAAAGCCGACCCTTTTGGTAAGCAGATTGAAATCTGAGCCAAACTATTATGTATTACTATCGGTTTGTTCGTTTTGAGTGAAATTTTTGTAAATATGTTGACTGTGTAATCTATTAAAATAACAAAAATGTACATTACATTTGTGTTTATCTAAATAAAAAAGCAATGAATTCTACAACAAACACTGCGTTTTTAAATTCAAAATAGATTTATATTTCATATTAACCTAGTCAACAATGCCGTTTGTTAACCCATCAATAAAAGAACTTTCACCTAACATTATAACAATTTCAAATTGACATTTTAATGTTGTTTCAAATAATCTTCACTTTGAAATAACTACGATAGCTACGTTGTATCGGCCAATAAAACGTTTAATTAAAATTTTAGTTGTTCTTTCATAATGGAATGTGTTTAAATTGTCAATGTCCTGATGCATTATCCACTCACATGATATGTTAAATGGGCAATCGTCACAGTCATATTAAATATAAATGCGGTTGTTTTCATTTTAATATTTGTAAAATGGGAAAATAACAATTATTATAGTCGATGCAACAATTTTCAAGGTAGGCTGACTATCATGACTGCTTTTTGTTGAGTTGACGTCGTTTTTGTTGGATATACGTTGTTTTTTCCCTCAGTGTACATATAATTATACCCAAATTCAGAATTTTAAATTTTTTTTTACACTGCATTCTCTCATTGCAGTATGTCAAAACATATTTCAAATCGCTGTTTTTTTACTAATATTTTTATTTTGACTTTTTTGAGATTTCATATAACGTACTGTTTAATTTCGCAAGTACGTATTTATATTTTTGTACTAGTTGTACGAATCGAATATTTTCATGTTCAAATATTATTGAGCACCCCCACGCTTTTCCTTAAATACTTATATTTTCGTTCATCATTTTGTTTCTAATTAAATTATTTCTCAATTTTTAGTACCATTTTTAAGATTAAAGCGTGTTTTTTAGTTTTTTTAAGCTATTATTTATTTTTAACTTTTTAGTGAAATTTTTCATTAAAGGATGTTTTATGTGGACGCAAGAATAAAAGTAAATTTTTCACATAAATTTTTTCCTTATAAAAAAACATTGGTCATGGGAGCTCAAAAATGAAGCCTAAACGAAAAAATATCAACTAATATGTACTATGTGTATCGAAGCAAAACTATTTCAGTTTTTAATCGGAGATATGCTCTTCTTTATTCAGTCAGCGCTCCAAAATATTCTCATTGACCTATAATCACTTCCATATTTTTCTTGTATACGAAAAATATTAAACAACTTCTTGAAAATAAAAATAGCGAAACACATGTGAAAGTTACCAAGAAACCAACAGCGAAAAAATAACCTATTTTGGTAAATACCAAGTTCGGCAACCGTGCCGTGAATTTGAACAAACAAAAACAGTTCTTGCTTTGCATACATATGTATGTATGCGATTGTTTTTATTGCAAACACAACAACAACAAAACAGAAAGCTTGTTACACAAAACACGAAACCAGTTCTTGCTTTGCATACGTATGTATGTACATGCGGTTGATTTCATTGCAAATACAACAACAACGAAACAGAAAGCTTCAAGCTTCATTTTTGAGTGAATTTATGCATTGAGTTGATCGCCAACGCTGTGAGCGATCGCTGGCTGTTGTGCGTTAAAGCCCGTCTCCACATAACTTGATTCACCAGAGAAACATGTAGCAAAACATCTCGCTCAAAAACCCGTCTCCACGTGGCTGATCGTGATTCAGTTTAACATTTCTCTTTCTTGCTCTTCTTAAATGTTTGTATGTTTGCTTATTTTTGCGTTTTTGTTTTGGTCTGGGTGAGATTTCGATAGATTTTCGATACAAAATTAGAGAAGACATCGATATCATCGAGGTTGGCAAGATGATTCAGAATGAAACAGTGTTTCAATCTTCACTCGCTCTCAGAAATTTTGTATGGAAATTGGCGAGTTTCGGCACTGGTTTCCGTGTCGAAACAAGATTGAGAGAGAAAATGCAGAAAAAAAGAGCGAAACACGTTATGTGGAGACATGGTATTAGTTCGCTAGCTATTTGAGTGGTTATACGTTTTTCTTTGAACATTTGTTTGTGATTTGAGAAGAATGTATTTTTGAGCGTACGTGAGTGAATTTTCTGTACCCTGAAAGCTTGTTACTTATTGGCTTGTATACGGGAGTGAATTGAAATTCATAGAGGCTATTTTGAAGAAAGGTAACATAAAAGCCGCAATGAAGCATAAAGTATAATGTTGAATGTCCTAGCCATGGGTAATGGCGCAATTTTTTTGGCGCTGATACAATAACACCAGCGCCAAACGTGGCGCCGCGCACTGTTCTGGCGCAATAACACCTTTAGCGCAATTGCCATGGAATAATCGATAAATAACACTTGTTCGCTTCTTACTGTTTACCATCCCCGTTTTATTTCTTTTTTTAATTTTAATTTCCATAATCATTTGGAAACATATTCCGTATATTTGTGAAAATATGCTGGAAATTAGAGTCACTTAGATCACTATCAAGCATACATAATTGTGACGGTGTCATATACGCTGTGCTGTTATTGGCTTTGTGGTGGTGCCATTTTACACTAGCGCTATATTGGTGCTGGTGTTAGCGCACGAATTGAGTCGGTTTTATATTGCAATATTGAGTTGGCCTTATATTGGGTTGCCGCTATATTGAGTTGGCGCATTTCCCAAATCGGAGTTAGTGCAATAACGCCAGGGTTGGTGTTAGCGCAATTGCGCCGCGCAGCGCAGTGTTACCCATGCCTAGAATGTCCTACTATATGATGCCGTTGGGCTGTTGATGTCATGTTTCGAGTCCGGAGGAGAATAGAAATAATAGAGAGAACACAAAAAAGTGAATGTTTGAAAGATATAATTATTTAGTTAAATGTTGCAACTTTTAGGATGGGATGAAGTTACATACATACATACATACATACATACATACATACATACATACAGGTGAAGCTAATAAAAGCGTGTTAAAAAGCCCCAATTCACTCCACCCTACCCCGCATATGATGTCTTTTTGGAAAACATTTCCGAAAAAGTTTTTAGTTTTTTTTTTGACGCCGATAGATGTCGCTAAAATTTATTTTTCTCATATCTTCGGTATTTATAGTCCGATCTCTAAGTTTAATACACCAATGTTTTTGGCTTGAAAGGACGGCTTACACTATGGAATATTATTAACCCTATGTGCGTCATTGGGGTCACTACCATCTAGTACTTAGTTTATACCACCCTAATGCAATTTTTTATGCCTGCATGTTTAACGTCTAAAATCATTAATCTTTTGCAAAAGAAGTATTTCGATCGCTTCAGTAGACCCGAAATAACACATGTTCAACATTCCGCGGAATATATGTTTTTCGCTGCTGTGGTGCAGTGGGTAGAGTGCTCGCCTGCTATGCCAGAGGTCTCGGGTTCAAACCACGGTCCGAGCGAAACACCAAAACAATTTTTCTAATTACTAAAAAACCAATTATTGGGTTTTTTAAGAGCAGCGGTCACCTCTCGGCAGTGGGCGGTATACCCTCCGAGAGTATTTCTCACAAAAAATGCATTCGCCGTTCGGAGCCGGCATAAAACTGTAGGTCCACCCAATTAGTAGGAAAAACAAAAAGGAGCACACCTCGAATTGGGAGAGAAGCTCGGCCATAAAACTCGTCAGAGTTATAATAGCACCATTGTATTATATTATTATTATATTATATGTTTTTCGCTTCCTTTGGTATTTTTGGTTCATTTTACAAACATTTCTTCTGAGGAGACCCCTACTGAAATTTTATGGCGAATAATTTTCTACAACATTTTAACCCTCTAGCACCGCCAGTAAAGGGTTATTTTGACCCCTTTTTTTTAGAAGATCAGGAAAAATAGTATTTTTAACCGACAGCTCAGAATGCAAAAAATTAAAAATTATGCAAATAAATTTAAAGAATGCGACATTGCCTTTCGTTCCTTTTTCCAAATAGCTATTTGTACATATATGTATCTATTCCAAAAAAAACTTAGTTAAGATAAATAAAAATAGCATCCATCATGAATATTCTTTTCAGACATCTACATAATAAAAAACATTAGATTCTTGCTTTTCGAAAATATATTGTGATTTTTGAAAACCATAAATAATTTGACTAAGAAAACCAAACTAAAAGTGTTAAAAGCAACGGATCCATAACTGTGCAACATCAAAGATAAAATAATAAAATGAAAGCGGGAGTTAATTTAAGCCAAAATTCAACAACGATCTTCGGCATAAAAGAATTGTCGGAGATATTTTTGTATACATACATATTTTTTTATTTGCAGTTAAATTGTTTCAGCTTCGTCTAAGTACTAAGAGTTTTTTTTGGTTCCACTGAGACATTTTATGTCAGGATCTTTATACACACATGCAGCACAGCAGCATTTATAATAGATGTTACACAGCATAAAACTGATTTAAAACATAAAACTGTAGGTTGATTAAATATGATTTTAGCAATAAGAAGTAGAGTTAAATGACACTGCATCGACCAGAGCAGCTTTCTTTTGCGGTTGCGCTCTCAATTCAGACCGATTCGTTTATCTCATGCTGTTTCTAACTTTAGAGTAATTACAGCACCGCAAAGTAGTCCAATTCTGTTGTGAAAAGTTACGTTCTAGTACTGAAGATGGTCTGTTATTAAAATACCATTATCTTATTTTTTGTCTGACACTATTTTCATCAAATAAAAATACGTCCAGTAAGGAGCTTATCTCAACACCTTTTTACTTAAGTTTTTTCGGTGGCATGTGGTGAATTGTTGACGCAGTGAGTTGTTCATATGGTGAATATTCATTACTAGCAAATACCCGTCCCGCTTCGCATCGACGAACAACAGCTTTTGTGTTATAATGGGTCTTTCCCTTTACCTTTACCTTTACCTTTACCTTTACCTTTACCTTTACCTTTACCTTTACCTTTACCTTTACCTTTACCTTTACCTTTACCTTTACCTTTACCTTTAACTTTACCTTTACATTTACCTTTACCTTTACCTTTACCTTTACCTTTACCTTTACCTTTACCTTTACCTTTACCTTTACCTTTACCTTTACCTTTACCTTTACCTTTAACTTTACCTTTACCTTTAACTTTACCTTTACCTTTAACTTTACCTCTACCTTTACATTTACCTTTACCTTTATCTTTACGTTTACCTTTACTTTTACCTTTACCTTTACCTTTACCTTTACCTTTACCTTTACCTTTACCTTTACCTTTACCTTTACCTTTACCTTTACCTTTACCTTTACCTTTACCTTTACCTTTACCTTTACCTTTACCTTTACCTTTACCTTTACCTTTAGCTTTACCTTTACCTTTACCTTTACCTTTACCTTTACCTTTACCTTTACCTTTACCTTTACCTTCACCTTTACCTTTACCTTTACCTTTACCTTTACCTTTACCTTTACCTTTACCTTTACCTTTACCTTTACCTTTACCTTTACCTTTACCTTTACCTTTACCTTTACCTTTACCTTTACCTTTACCTTTACCTTTACCTTTACCTTTACCTTTACCTTTACCTTTACCTTTACCTTTACCTTTACCTTTACCTTTACCTTTACCTTTACCTTTACCTTTACCTTTACCTTTACCTTTACCTTTACCTTTACCTTTACCTTTACCTTTACCTTTACCTTTACCTTTACCTTTACCTTTACCTTTACCTTTACCTTTACCTTTACCTTTACCTTTACCTTTACCTTTACCTTTACCTTTACCTTTACCTTTACCTTTAACTTTACCTTTACCTTTACCTTTACCTTTATCTTTACCTTTACCTTTACCTTTACTTTTACCGGGACCATTCATCACCATCCGGGCCCACTACTTGAACTATCTCTGAGAAACCGACTTAAAAAATAACAATGAAAATATCTGTATGTTGAAGCCCTGCTCGACACATTTCATTTGCTAAAAAATATAGCTCGGAAATATTCAGGGGTCATCCGGGTCCACGTTTTCACCCATATCTCGGGACCCGGCCTAGGCATCGCAATGACAATAACTCTATGTTGAAGGCCTGCTCAGCACCTTTCATTTGATACCAATATTGCTCGGAAATATTCAGGGGTCATCCGGGTCCACGTTTTGACCCATATCTCGGGGCCCGGCCTAGGCATCGCAATGAAAATAACTCTATGTTGAAGGCCTGCTAAGCACCTTTCATTTGATACCAATATTGCTCAAAGACTTGCTGGGTCACTCTGGGTCCACATTTGGGCCTATATTCCGGGAAGTTCCCACTTTTCGGAAAGTCTGTATACCCTATCACCAGCCCATATACCATATGAATCTACTGTGAAAATTTCATAAAGATCGGTTGATTACTTTGGGAGTCTATAAATAACACACACACACACACACACACACACACACACACACACACACACACACACACACACACACACACATTCATTTTTATATAATCCCTGCAGTAAATTTGTGTCACTGCTGAAGGATCAGTGATGATTCTTTGTTGAATATTCATCACTGTCGTCATAGCTCAGTATATTTATACTCAGCTGTACTAGTACACAGAGTATTATAGTTTTAATCACATAACGGTGGATTGTAACAGAATGAAATAATCGAGATAGATATAGACTTATATATATCAAAATGATCAGGGTGAAAAGAGAAATCGATTGAGCCATGTCCGTCCGTCCGTCCGTCCGTCCGTCCGTCCGTCCGTCCGTCCGTCTGTCCGTCCGTCCGTCCGTCCGTCCGTCTGTAAACACTCTAACTCGCGCAAAAATTGAGATATTTTGATGAAATTTGGAACGCAAGTTGGTATCGAGACTGGGACGGTTGGTATTGAAAATGGGCGAAATCGGACCATGACCACGCCCACTTTTCCTATATAGAAAAAATCGGAAATTTGGTATCTCAGCCACTAATATAGCTAGAGTTTTAAAATTTTACCCACGTATTGAGCTCGGGCCCTTATGAAGAAATTTGATGAAGTTTTGGAAAATGGGCGGTGCCACGCCCACTTATTAAGGGTCAAACATTGAAAGTTTTATATGTCATAACTCAGAAACCGTTGAAGATATATCGATGAAATTTGGTACGCGTAATTTGCTTACATAGACAAATGTTTTGACGAAAAATTATCAAAATCGGTTTACGGCCACGCCCACTTTTATATATGTGTATTATAAAGTGACCTAATAAAACCATTTTAAGCGATATCTCTGTCAAATATAAAGATCTATCATTGAAATTTTGTCGCATGAGTCCAACTATGGACATAAAACAAAAAACACAAAAATTTTGGAATATGGGCGGTGCCACGCCCACTTATTAAGGGGCAGACATTGAAAGTTTTATGAGTCATAACTCAGAAACCGTTGAAGATATATCGATGAAATTCGGTACGCGTAATATAATTACTTAGTCAAATGTTTTGGCGAAAAATTATCAAAATCGGTTGACGGCCACGCCCACTTTTATATATAGGAAATATAAGGGGGCCTAATAAAAACATTTTAAGCGATATCTCTGTCAAATATAAAGATCAATCACTGAGATTTTGTGGCAGGAGTCCAACTATGGACATAAAACAAAAACTACAAAAATTTTGGAAAATGGGCGGTGCCACGCCCACTTATTAAGGAGCGAATATTGAAAGTTTAATAAGCCATAACTCAGAAACCGTTAAAGATATATCGATGAAATCTGGTACGCGTGATATATTTACTTAGCCAAATGTGTGGACGAAAAATTACCAAAATCGGTTGACGACCGCGCCCACTTTTATATATGTGTATTATAAAGTGACCTAATAAAACCATTTTAAGCGATATCTATGTGAAATATAAAGATAATTCATTGAAATTTTGTGACATGAGTTTTACAATAGACCGGAAACAAAAAATAAAAAAGTTTGGAAAATGGGCGTGGCACCGCCTCTTTTTAGACAAAGGGATATATGAGATTTCTTAGCCTTTAACTCGACAAATAATTGAGATATTATGACGAAACTTGGTTTATACACTTTTATAACATGTGTTAATAGACACGCAAAAATGTATTGAAATCGGTTTATGACCACGCCTACTTTTTAACAAAGATATTTCTGGAACACCCTTTTGGAATTTGTAACGTGAAGTCTTTGTAACTAAAAGTCATAGAGGGATGAAATTTTGCACTAACAATAATATTTGTATGCTTATTTGGATGATTGATATAAATTTTGAAAATGGGCGTGGCTGCGCCCTGTTTATGCAGCACTCGTTTCATATAAAATACACCCTATATCGAACAAACGCAAACAAACAATGAAAGCATACAGCTGAGTATCTAATGTTCGATTGCACTCGAACTTAGGCTTCCTTACTTGTTTTATTTGTTTTTATTTTTTTTCTGAGGAAAGCAAACCATTTATATGAAAAATTCAGCAGTCTTTATATGAAAGTATTCACTGATGCCTCCTCGTCATAGGTGAATTGCATCAGTGATTCATTAAGAATTCATTGCGGATTTTTACTGCAGGGATAGATAGTATTATTCATGATACTCTTAAATATATGTACATTAGATGAGTTTTTTTTTGTATGGGATTCTTTAAACCTTCTCAGATCCTCCCTCCGGCACCGGAATATGAAAATAGGATGTTTTAGAGTAAGTAAACTGAAAAAAAAATTTCACTTTTCCAAAAACTGGATGGAGCTACACCGAAAACCGCGAAAATTCCCAGAATTTCAAGGTATGTTTAGATTTATGTCTGAAAAAAGTTAGGATTTTGCACAAGAAAACAATTGATACCCACCCATACGAAGAATTAACCGCTAAATCGAATGGCATATTCAGTTTTTTGGTACACTACCCAGGGAAGGTAATAACGCGGCATAAAGTGACCATTTTCTTTTTTTTCTCATGAATCTTCAGCTTCTTGCCCTATACTCTTCCCGAAAGCGAACGTCATTTTTTAACTAAATCACACGGTAGGCTGCGTTATTTAATGCACTTTCCAGAAATGTATAGCTATTAAAAATCGAATAAAATTTGGATGAGTTCATCAAGTTTAAATGAAGTAAAGTCGGGTATAAAAGGGTAACATATCTTAAAATTTCTTAAATTTTTTAACAATTTTGCTCTTGAAGGCGGTTTTTTGGGTTTTAAGTGATAGTTTTATGTGGATGGATAACTCCACAAATGCAAAAAAAATAGAAAGGCCGAGACCGCGGATAACGGACAAAAAGTTGAGCCGGATGGTGCCAAAACATTTGTGGGCAATATGGGTACCAAAATAAAGATTTTACCTAGGACTTTAATGTAAAGTCAATCCATTTTGCTGTGTCCACCGTTTCGACACATATAAGTCAAAAATTAGACTCAAATGTCGCCGATATCCTTTAAAATATTCTGTAGTCATCCTGGACCACTTATTCGCCAGTATATCAGAAATTGGCTAAGAAATTGGCATGTAATAAGTTCCATATGCAAGCCCTAGTTAAGACCTTTAATTTGATACCAATATTGCCCAATAATATTTTGGCGCCATCCGGGGCCACGGTGTTTTCCGCTATCCACGGTCTCGATCTTCCAAATTTTTTTTTACATTTGTGGAGTTATCCAACAAAATAAAACAATCACTAATAACCCAAAAAACCGTCTTCAAGAGCAAAATTTAAAAAAAAATTGAGAAATTTTAAGGTATGTTACCCTTTTATACCCGACTTTACTTCACTTAAACTTGATGAACTCATCCAAATATTATTCGATTTTTAATAGCTATACATTTCTGGAAAGCGCATTAAATAACGCAGCCTACCGTGTGATTTAGTTAAAAAATAACGTTCGCTTTCGGGAAGAGTATAGGGCAAGAAGTTGAAGATTCATGAGAAAAAAAAGAAAATGGTCACTTTATGCCGCGTTATTACCTTCCCTGGGTAGTGTACCAAAAAACTGAATATGCCATTCGATTTAGCGGTTAATTCTTCGTATGGGTGGGTATCAATTTTTTTTCTTGTGCAAAATCCCAACTTTGTTCAGACATAAATCTAAACATACCTTGAAATTCTGGGAATTTGCGCGGTTTTCGGTGTAGCTCCATCCAGTTTTTGGAAAAGTGAAATTTTTTTTTCAGTTTACTCACTCTAAAACATCCTATTTTCATATTCCGGTGCCGGAGAGAATATCTAAAAAAAAACTCATCTAATGTACATATGTACATATATGTATAGGTATTTATGTACAATTTATTTGTTTGTTTTCCATACCCGTATAAGACTATGCGAATTTGCATAGGGGCAACCTCATTAACAGTCATAAATTATCGTTATTATTTACAAATATTTATGTTCTAAGATTTATAAATATTATAAGTTACTTTATTATTTTAATTTTTTTTTGCGTAGTCTTATAATCTTTTATAATTTATAGATCATTGGGGAACGGGAAATTTGAATTGCGTGTATTGTGACTCCAAATCAATATCAGATAATCATCCTCACCTGTTCGTTCGTTGTAGCGGTAAACCTGTTTTTAAATACATATTTATTTTTATGTGAGTATGTAATAAAAAACGAAATTTTTAAGAAATTTTTGCTATATATCTACAATGTAGATTCTATATAATATGTAGATTCTACACTCAAATAAATTTTGGTATAAATTTTAAACTTTTTTGGTCGATATATAGGACACGACCGAAAAATTATTAAAATTTAAACTTTGAAAAGTTTAAAAGATTTTTAAACTTTTAAGGTTTCGATTTCATTCCAAATTAAAATTTATTTTAAGGCTTTCAAAAGTTTAAAATTTCAACTTTTTTTTTTGGTTTAAAAAAATGTCTGCTCCCAACTCTTCATGCTTTTCCCTATTGTATCTTCTTTCCTATTCTTTTTTCTCCTTTTCTCCCATATTGTTCTCCCCCCAACATCCCCGTAATCCTTTTCCATATTGTGTCTTTTTCCTATCCTCTTCTCCTTTTCTCCCTTCTTCATTTTATCTGTTTCCATAATTATTTTGTGTTTGTTTGTTTCTCCATTCATTCATTCAAATTGTCTAATAACTATAAATGAGCTTTTTATATTGCTCATTTCTCCAAAAAGGAAGTCGGAATTTTAAATCAAAAATTAAAATTTTTTTGTTGAAACAAAATTTTACGACCAATGCAAGTTTAAAATTTAAACCTTAAAAGTTTAAATGAGAAAAAGTGTAAGATTTAAACCATGGTAGAAAAATAGAAGGTAAAATCACTTATTGACGTAGGCAGCCATCTTAGCCATTTGACCTTTATTGAATTTATGACATTTCATTGAAACCATGCTACCAGAGTAAACAGCAGCAAATGTTTTTTTGGGCCGAAATCTGAAGTTTGTGAAAATAAATTAATTTATTTTCAAAAAAGCAATTGCTTCGAAAGCTGTGTGATTTATGCAAAATAAATAAATAAATTTACTTTCATACGCGTAATTTGTGAAAAAAGATTTGGAAAATTAAGTTGCTGCCTCTTCAGGGTATGCGAAAATACCGTGCACTTTTGCAAAGGCTCAGCGGTGAAGTTTTTAGGTTTCCAGCAATTCCGTTTATAATGGCTTCAAGCGTGCCAAATAGAGAAAGTTGATCTTCCAAAGAACCCGTTGATGAGCTCAGTGCATTTCCGTGCTAGCGATATTAGTAGTACAATCAACAAAACGTTATTATCGAAATGTGCAGTGCCAAGTTATAATGAGAAAACAAAGTATGGACGCAATTATTAAAATGTGCATAAATCTTAATAAATTTGTATTTTTTAGAGTGCAATTAGTGGAAAGCTTTGTGAACAAAAATCTCGAGGTTGTGGACACGTAAATGCTTTATAAACAACCATTTAATAGAAAATATCTGATTTGCTTGTATCGCACTCCTTCTCTTCCCTTTCTGTAAGATAGAAGTGAAAAAGAACGAGCCAAATTGTAAACAAAAAAATTGTTCGGACATTACGATGACTTCAGCCATACTTCTTTGTTAAATGCTCAGTCTGCTGTATTGCGTAAGGCTTTGTATTAAATATTCGAGCCAAATACTTCCCACTTTTCACATCCCTTTTAATAATATATGACATTCTTTGATAATTTCTGAGCTTTCTTCAATTAAAACTAAAATTACCAAAATTTTCTTAAAAAATCTCCATTTTTATATTTGTCCAATATGGCAGCCTCACTTACAATGTTTACAAAAAAGATACTTCAGAAAAATTCAATAGCCGTCAAAAAGTTTGAAGTGAAATTACCTTCTGAATTTTTATACCATGATTTAAACTAAAAAAGTATGAAATTTATTCCAAAAAATACTTTGAAATATTTGAACTTTTGTAACACAAACCAAATCAGGGTTTAAAAAATATTCCAATATTTATAACAGTGTACATATACATATATGTGTGTATGTATCTTTTTGCGTCGCGCGTTTTAGAGAGCTAAAATTGTGATAGGAAAAAAGAAGTAGAAGCTGTACCAATTTTCAGCATCCAAGAGATACATATAAAACATGCAAATTTTGGCCCCCAGCGGGTTAGGTGGCTTAGAATATACCCGTAGTAAGGAATACTTTTAGTAGGAGGCGACTTAAGACCACTAGCCTAGAACGTTGATAGAGGCCAAAAAATCATTCGCACGACAGTCGAGCTAGTGTCAGAAGAGACTAGTACCCGAGCGTACCGAATATATCCGGCAAAGGAATGTTACTTCCCCTACACTCCCCAAAATCTTCGGGGAGTGTCTTCGTGGCTACAACAACAACAACATGCAAATTTTAGATTGTGTGTGAGGTGACATGCTCTCTTCCCCGCACTTTGCTTATCCATTCCTTCCTATAAAACTTTAAAAATTAGGCGCGGCAACGGCTATTTTCGAAAATATTAACATATTTTATTATTCCATTGCGTGACAAAAGTCCTCGGCTGAAACCGAAAAGAGGTTACTGCCTGCGCAATGGACCTCCATATCTTCGCCACAATGCCTGTTCCTGGTAAGGCGCTCTTGGAAGTGCTCGAATGGATCGGAATGCCCTCAATCATCCGGCGCTGTATCGAGGACCTTTTGAGTTGTCGGACGGTAACGAGTGAGTGGGGTCTTTCCACGATGACAAGGAGGGCACATAGAGGCACCCCGCAAGGGTCAGCACTCTCAACCCTGTTGTGGAATCTAGTAGTCAACAAAATACTCTTCAGGAAATACACAAAATAATAAAACTTGCTAAGTCCTGCATTCCAAGTTTAGTACAACGCACACTGGGGCCACTTATATATATGAGGACGCTCAAAATTCTGAAATCAACTTTTTTACATCAGAATCGCTTTATCTGCACTAAAGCAGTTAATCTATAGCATCTTAACCCATTGACGGTCATGAGTTAACCCGTTGGTGACCTATGTTTTTTATTTTAGTTTCGAGTTTAATTTTCTTGAATCAGAATCGGTATACCGATACTAAAATAGTAAATCTCAAGAATTTTAACCCCTTAACGACCACGCATTAACCCATTTTTAACCAAATTTTTATACCTTTCATGAGAATGAAATGGTATTATAACTTAGTGCCAAAAAATTTTTGTCGAAAGTACCAGAAGGAAGCGTGGCGGACCCACCAAAATATATACCGATATGATCAGAATCACGAGCTGAGTCGATTAAGCCATGTCCGTCTGTCCGTCTGTCCGTCTGTCCGTCTGTCCGTCCGTCTGTGTGAACGCAAACTAGTCCCTCAGTTTTTGAGATATCTGAATGAAATTCGGGATACAGGTATGCTGTTATGTGCAATTGATCATTTGTCGGAGTTGGCCGAATCGGAGCACTATAACATATAGAAAACAACCGATTATTCAGATATACATGAAAATTTTGGGATGTAATTTCTGCATAACTTCCCCATTTAAACAGCTAAGGACATGAAACTTTGAAGTTAACGTACCCATGTTGGCCCAAATAAGGGTACCGAAAATTGTCAAGATCGGACCACTATAACATATAGTTCCACAACATCCGATTATTCAGATATAGACATTTTGGTGTATAACTCCTCCATTTTAACAGCTAACGGCCTGAAATTTTGAAGTATTTGTACCCATATGGACCCAAACGGGGTTACCGAAAATTGTCAAGATAGGACCACTATAACATATAGCTCCCATACAACCGATTGTTCAGATATAGACATTTTGGTGTATAACTCCTCCATTTTAACAGCTAACGGCGTGAAATTTTAAAGTATTTGTACCCATATGGACCCAAACGGGGTTACCGAAAATTGTCAAGATCGGACCACTATAACATATAGCTCCCATACAACCGATTGTTCAGATATAGACATTTTGGTGTATAACTCCTCCATTTTAACAACTAACGGCGTGAAATTTTAAAGTATTTGTACCCATATGGGCCCAAACGGGATTACTGAAAATTGTTAAGATCGGACTGCTATAACATATAGCTCCCCTACAACCGATTGTTCAGATACGGACATTTTGGTGTATAACTCCTCCATTTTAACAGCTAACGGCGTGAAATTTTGAAGTATTTGTACCCATATGGACCCAAACGGGTTACTGACAATTGTCAAGATCGGACCACTATAACATATAGCTCCCATACAACCGATTGTTCAGATATAGACATTTTCGTGTATAACTCCTCCATTTTAACAGCTACCGGCGTGAAATTTTAAAGTATTTGTACCCATATGGACCCAAATATGGTTACCGAAAATTGTCAAGATCGGACCACTATAACATATAGCTCCCATACAACCGATTGTTCAGATATGGACATTTTGGTGTATAACTCCTCCATTTAAATATCCCAGGCACCATTTTTTCTAATAAATCCTTCCATAAATTACCCACAGAATTGAAATTATAAATTATACTAAATTAGGCTATGTACATACATAGGTAACTTTTCATTTCCCCATTCATGAAAGGTATGAAGTCTTCGGTACGGCCGAAGACAGCCGCGCTTTTACTTGTTTCACTTAATTTTTAGATCAAAATATTTAAATCATATTAGTTGTATCTACACTAAAACCAGTAATCTTTGGAATCTTAACCCATTAACGGTCATGAATTAACCCATTGGTGACCAGTTTTTTTTAAGATCTGTAAACAAATTATTTAAATCACAATTAGTATGTCTGTGGTATGGTAGCCGCTGTGGTGCAGTCGGTAGAGTGCTCGCCTGCTATGCCAGAGGTCTGGGGTTCAAACCCAAGTCCGAGCAAACACCAAACAAATTTTTCTAATTAGTAAAAATCCAATTATTGGGTTTTTAAGAGCAGCGGTCACCTCTCGGCAGTGGGCGGCATACCCTCCGAGTGTATTTCTGCCATGAAAATGCTTCTCACAAAAAATGCATTCGCCGTTCGGAGCCGGCATAAAACTGTAGGTCCACCCAATTGGTAGGAAAAACAAAAGGAGCACACTTCGAATTGGGGCAGAAGCTCGGCCATTGTATTATATTATTATTATATTAGTATGTCTGTACAAAAATAGCCAATGTGTATAATATTAACCCATTAGCGGCTATGTATTAACCCATTGATGAAATATGCAGGTGCAGGTACATATGTATGTATGTATACAAAAATGGTTTTCTCCAATTTTTTATTTCGAGGTATTAAAAGTTTTCTGTTGTCATAAGTATGTTTATATGGGAATTAAGAGTTTCACTGTTAGCGTTTTAAGCAGAACACGTCTTTCCTCACACATTTTCATGCCTAACATAACAAAAAACAAAATTGGGGTAACACGACTTGTGCTTCAAAGAACTCATATTATAATCCAACTTATAAGTCTAAATTAAAGAAACCTGGCTTGACAAGTAACCTTAACCACAACTTGTAATTAAAGTAACTAGTAAATAATGGATAAACTAATTTTAAGATAGAACAGAATCAAATTCAACCAGATATAGGTGTTTTTTTTTTTACTAAAATTGGAATGCAATTTTTAAACTCACTTTTTTTAAAATGCGCACTTTGCTTTTGGTTCTGAACTCGGATTCTATGTCACAAAGGACCATATTTTACTGCTGCATTTTTACATTTGCTACTTTTTTGCGCAAATTAAAAAAAATCCATTTTGAAAAAAAAAAAATTAAAAAAAAGAGGTACATTTAGTTTTATACCAAAAATTAATTTTTTAAAACACCTAGTTCCAAAAAAAAAAACACTCATCGATTATATAAGCTTCACTTAATGTTATGGAAAAAGCAGAATAATAAAATTTTATATCCTTCTCTTACACCAACTATTTCAAATACACATTAAAATTTCTCACTTTTATTTTTTGGAAAATTTGCCATGTTTGTCTATGGATAACTCCCAACAGAAAAACGATAGAAAGCTGAAAATTGGGCCAGAAGTGTAGAATTTTATAGGGAACAATACTGCGTTTTTATTTTTTTCAAAAACTCATTATTTAAAAACTGAATTTTGAGCACGCTCGGCCCCAGTGTGCAACGCCATATTTGGCCTATGTGAGGGATCACTGCATCCCGGCCAACCTAACCTAACCTATTATTCCATTTCATGTATATACGTATGCACATAAGTAGGATTGTATTATGAAATTTCATCACTCGGGCTGTATTAATGACTAAATGATCATATTTTGCTTATTTTTGGGAATATATAGCGAAAGTGGGCGTGGTTATCATCCCATGTCTCCATAGAAGTATGTACTACATTATTTTTCAGCAAGTTCGTTTGTTTACAGACAGACGAACGTACGGACAGCGATGGCCAATCGATTTACATACATACTTATTTATTAACCTGAACATTTTGATTTATAGAAGTCTATCTATATTATCTTATGAAGTTACAACTAACCGTTATGTGTTCAAAACATAAAAGCTCAATATATAAAACATTTTGTTGGATTTGAAAAAGCTTATCGCTAAAAATCCATCTGCATTAAAACACGTTAGAGTTCGCGCCAGTCTATAACAAAGTAAACATACCAACAAAAATAAGCGTGCAAGTGACAAGTTTTAATGACATTCGCGAAATTGCCAACACACAACAAATTCCTTGAATTAAAAAAGCACAAAAAAATAGAAAACGCGATATTAAAGAGTAAACAATTTTGATAAACGAAAGGTGATAAAACTTAATTCGAAACAAGTTCTCTTTTATACGAAATGAGTACACAAATATTTCTTTGATACAAATAAATAAAAACAAGCTATAAAATAATAATTAAGAATAAACACATATACATACATATATATACAAACGTACATACGTATGTATGCATGTATGTACCCTGCAGCGAAAACGTGAACTGGTATGCAACTAAACTAGTTGATCAACTGGTAGGATACGGAAAAAAAATACCAGTTTGCTTTCTATTAGTTGTTCAGCTGGTATGCAAAAGACAAATTGGATGTGTTTCCTCCGTTCGTCGATTTCACTACGGCTTTACATATTTCTACAATTCTCAAACGATTAGTGAAGCACTTGGTATAAAGAGTTTATTATGTTCATCTTCACTTATATGAAATGAAATGTTGCCCTTTTTCTGAATAAGTCCTAGGAAAATACTAGTTGACTACTTATATTTTCCGATCCCTCAGGTTTTTTCATTTTTATTTATTTATTTTACTTATTAAATATTTTTTACATTTTTATAAAAAAAAAAATTAAACTTAAAATAAAAAAACTTTAGTCACCTGACTCCGACGAGATTCGAACTCGCGACCTGCTCAATTCGAAGCCAGACGCCTTACCAACGCGCCATCGCACCACTTGTGTTGAGCATGTCAAAAGCTGCACTTCAACTGTATATGTGAACTAACTTTTTTTTGGTATGTGTTCGACTGGTATTTAACTGGTATGAGCTGATGCAGAGGAACACAATTGCCATTTCGTAGGACATTAACACACGAAAAATACCAGATGTTTACATGGGAAATTTACAGTCGGGCAAGTAGTTGACTGTACCTTGCATACTGGTATAATTCTAGTTTGCAACTGGTTACTTTCGCTGCAGGGTATTCACAGTAGATACCCTGCAGTCGATATAAGGGCACAGTCCCGAAAAATGACAGTCTAGAACTGGAGAGTTAACAACTAGCTCAGAACTGGTTATAAAGTGATGCAGAGCGAGATAGTTTACTATTGTGAGACTCGAGATTTTTACAGAATAAAAACTTTGAGAGCTTGCCATGAAAAACCACGTAGCAAATTTTTATTTTTTCTTACGGTTTTATATAAAGCGTACCCTAATTGTGATATTGTCGAGTTTTGGTGTTGATCGTTCCATCCAAACAGGAGTTACAAGTGAAAATATACTTAGCATACAACTGAAGTTTTATATCGAATTTAAACATTGAAAGCTTCTCCTGCAAAACACAGTTTTCAGACTTAGTACAGTTTTGTTTGGAAGCGTCGATATAAAGCCGCATTTATTTTTAGCATGCTAAGAGTGCTGCCAGCTGAGGATTATATTTGTCAAGCGCGGCAATAGATCGACCATTTTTGAACTAGTCCCGAAGTGGGCCGATTTCAACTATCTGCTTACTACACATTGATTTTTGAACTCTCCCAGAACTGTCCATATAGGAAGTAGTTTAGAATGCGTTCCAAAGTTCTGCAGCGTGAGATAATTGCCACTTCGTAGGACATCGGCGTGTTAAAAAAAAGACAATTAAGAGCATTGCGTTGGGATAGAACGCAGAACCATCCCTGTCTCTTTTTGAATTAGTTCTGCACTAGCCTTGAACTAGCGCGATTTGCTGCAGGGTATTCATAAACGTCCTATAAACAAGCAGGTTGTAAATCTGTTCCACCTTCGCTTGACGGACAAAGCCAAAAGCTGAAGAGTGCAACCAATTACATCAACAGATGAAGTAAAAAATCTATATGTACGAAAAAAATCTTAAGATACCGCGATGTCGATTGATATTTGCGTTTTACATAATTATGTATGTATGTATGTACCTACATTTTTTTACCTCGTATAACGTTATGCGAGTTGCATTTGAGTGCTGGATAATTAAATTATCGCGTTATGGAAAAAAAAATATTGGATAATATTGGCTTGCATTTAAAAATCAAAATTTATTAATATTTCGTTGGTTGTTTTGGCCGTTTTTCTGACTTTTTACACCAGTGTTGCCAATATTAATTTGAAATTTCCTTTTGCAAGTCATGCACAAAAGAATACAACTACAAGTGCTCGGGTTTAATGGTGCTATTTATTTATGTACCTACTGTCAAATGATATTTTTTTAACGAATAACCTTTGTATTGAACTGTATTGACTTTGAATGCTTTATAATTCGATCCTGCCATGCCTACATCGGCAATACTGACAATAGAAACGAACAAGAGAGAGAGAGAGACACACACAGAGTAGTTTGCATTTAGGGATGGCAACTATAACCGGAAAAACGATTATAATCGGTTAATTTCTTTCGGTTAACGGTTAAAATGTATCGGTTTTTTCCTTTTGATTATTTTTTCGATTAACCTTTTTCCTCTCAAGTCGAAAATAATCGAAAGGAAATAATCGAAGTTGAAAATTACTGTGTAACCTAATACAAACGCAAGTCGTCAATTAACGCACGCACGCAAATTTTTCATATGCGTTGAACCGAAATTGACTTGCGTGCGTGTACAGATAAAGAAATAGAAAAATATAGAAAATCAGAGAAAATCTGATTTTGTGGAATATGTATCTAACACACGCGATATCAAAAGCAAGTGTCAATTTTTTTGCAAACAATCACCCACAATGCTTAATTTCAACTGTCACGCAAAACAAAAATTGGGCGTCAAGTTTGCTTTTTACGCACGCCGTTCAATTTCGGTTACTCCCATACAAGTTGTATGGGCATGAGAAATTTTTGACAGTAAATTGACGGCATGCGCTTGTATTAGGTTACACAGCTACCGCCTTTTCATTCGCAATAAACGTTTCCTCCAGCCAGCGTTGCCGAATTGACGATTTTATCGCCCTTTTGACGATTTTTCTAAGCAATGATTTGACGATTTTTCCCAATAAATGACGATTTTTTCGTTTATGATATATTTTTTTTTAAGGAAAGTGGCATTATTAAATATTTAAACCATCTCAGTACAATAATTAAATGGTTATCGTCATGAAATAAATCCTTATATTTTGTAAATTATTTTTCAAGGCAAAATGTTATGAATTAGTATTAATGAATGATTGATGATGTTATTTATTTATTTTATTATATAAGTAAGCGCATTGTGTAGATAAATGTGCACAGCTTTTTTAAATACGATTTCATTTATATAGGAATTTGGATGAATTCGCACCTCTTTAAAATTGTTTTTGGGAAAATTTTCCATTAAGGAACAATGCCCCGAAATAAATGACTATTTCAGAGGGGTAGAGGGGCTCTCACAGGACTTGGAACTGAAATCAAAAATTTCCGGAGGCTTGTATTTACAAGATATTTGTTGTTAAAATTTTAAAATTTACCAAACAAAACACGAAAACTACGATCTATTGCCGAGATAAAAGCACGTATTAAAACGAGCAAATGCATATATGTATGTGTGTAGAACAACATTTTGCGTTGGCCGCCTTCAGCCGCGCTTTAAAAAAATAATCCTCAGTCGACATAATTCTCTTTCTGGGGTAATTATCTCGTAAACTGTAAACTTCCTGCAAGTTTTGATTTCAGTTTTGAGATATCTGAGAGCCCCTGAAAAAGTAATTTTTTTTCGTGGTGCGCTTTCTTAGTGGAAAGCCGACACTTTTTGTTTATAACGTGTTTTTAGTAAAAATGAGATAGCAACAAAATACTGACGATTTTTTCGCTGAAATGACGATTTTTTATTATTATAATAAAAACGAACACACACACATAGTATGTATAAAAAATTAGCTTGTTTGTCCTCTTGGGGTACTACGTATTAATTTATAAGTAATTGTAATCGAAAAACGGTTATAATCGGTTAGTTCCCTACGATTATTCGCGATTAATAATCGAACCCTTTCCATTAACCTAAAAAACGGTTAATCGATTATTAAATTTTTTTTGCCATCCCTATTTGCATTGTGAATAGGTACAAGTGAGATGATTCTGGGATATGTGCAGTGATGCCGTTTTGATAAAATCGTATCAAATGTGATACTTTTTTAAGCCCAAGAGACGTAGATACTTTTTATTTTAACGTAGAACAAATTTGATACCTTTTTAATCAACATTAAATAATTTTGATACGATTTAATCAAAATCAAAGAATATTAACCTATTCTTTTTCATTTTTAAGATTTTCTAAAAATTGTAACAACCTGTGTTTGCCGCGAAAAATATGTATTGTGAAAGTCTTGAAAATACCAAAAATGGCCAACATTTTATCAAACTGTATAGTAGGCATCACTACCCATGGCAGGCATGAGCAAAGAGCGTTATGTTTTATATTAACCATTATTTTAATAGCCTTTATGATTTTCTTGAATTAAATTGAATTCGAAAAATCTAAAATGATACTATTCATTATCATCATACATATGTATTTTTATATTGGTAAATGAAAAAAATAAGCGATGTCACGTTAAAAACACGGGGGAAACTTTCTAACAATGTCACACGCCCCCAAAAAAACGACTTCTAACGGAAGGTAGGGGAGGGGAAGGGTGTTCTGAATCCGTAAAATTTAGGCGCCGGACGTACCTCGTTTTCGAGGAATTTATGGTTAAATTTTAGAACTCTCCATATAAATTCGATAGATAAAGAAAAAACTATTGCGCAGAACACTTTCCTGCGTTGGAGGCCTTCGGCCGCGCTTATAAAAAATAACCCTGGGCTACGCCATCCGTCCGGACGAGTGCCCTAACCATGGCTACCGCCACGGTGATGTCCTTCTGCGTAGTACACCCTGTGAAGTCGCTATTAGCAACATTTTTAATAAAAGTGATTTTAACGCAATATTATAAAATTTATTAAATATATTAGTAATATACGTGTTGTGACTAAAATAAAGAGTGAAATTTGTTTTGTAAATGAGGAATTGGGGTTGTTATTGGTAAAAATTTAAAAACTTTAACAAATTCCGGGAAAACTAGTTACGTCCGGCGCCTGAATTTAACTGATTCAGAACCCACTCCTCCTCCCCTACAACCAAGTAAAAGTCGTTTTTCTCAGAGCGTGTGACATTATTGGAAAGCCAACCCAAAACACGAAGGCAGCTTATTTTATTAATTTTAATTTTTTTTCAAAAATTTTCTGTGATACGAAAAAAAAAATTGCCGTATCAATTTGTTATACGGGTTAAAAGCCCGAAAACAGCTTTTTTGATAAATTAAAGTTTTTTTTCCAAAAAATTTTCGGTGATACGAAAAAAACCATGAAAGTATCAATTTTTGATACCAAATTTTTTGAGGCTGCGGCAACACTGGATATGTGTCAAAGGGGGTCTAACAGATGAGATCAGCTGATTTAAAAGTTGCTGTTATGGCCCAATGTCGATGGTGAAAGCAACAGACTTTACTCTTCTTCTTTCTGTTTTATAGGTTGTTGATTTTACATTCTTGCTCATGTTATTCGTGGAATAGCTGACGTTTACGTCCTCTCCGGGAATTGCGTTTTAGGAATTCAGACTTCATTTCTTCTCGTAATTATGAACTGGTTTTTTTTAATTCCCAATTCCGGAATTGCGTTTTTGTTTTGTTTGCTGCGATCATATTATTATGGTAATTTTTCTTACAACAACCATATCCAGCCGCCGTACCACCAGAAATCGCCGCCATGTTTGTCTGTACCCGATTTTGACATTTACCGATGACATATCGACTATTTTTAATCAAACTATCGACTACACATCCCAAAGCCAGGTCAATTGTATCTATTCATAACGGTAGTTTGTATGAGTTGCATCGAAACTTGCAAGAGGTAAAGTCGTGTCTGAATTCTATTTTACCTTTTGTTTGAAGAATTTAATACACGAATTAAATTATAAACAGCGTAATCTATTTATTCGGACATTCTTGACACCACATACATACATACATATGTATGTATGTATATCCTCTTTGATATAAGAAGGAATTTTTTTTATTTAATTGCTTTTGGGACCTTTTTTTACTTAAATTTTGGAATTGTTACCTATAAATCTATTGTACAATGTACATATATGTATGTATGTATATGTTTACGGTCGATTGTATCTAAAAGAAAAACTATTAAACACTTTTATTATTCTTGTTAGCAAGCGAATGCTTTGATAATACCGGCAATGTCTAGACTTTTTACGATGTACTTTTCAATGAACAGCCACTTAAATTTATTTGAAACCATTTAAGTAGATCGTAAGTGGGTTTTTATCACTTTTATTTTAGAAAGTTGATATAGGTGGTTGCTGTGGTGTAGTGGGTAGAGTGCTCGCCTATTCGCTTTGAATCTAATTTTATTAGTTACAAATAAAAGTGCTTAGTTTTTATTAAAATGGTCATGATGTTAACCGTGTTAGTTAGCTGAATCACACAATTGGGTATCTAATGTTAGTTTTCAACGAAATCTACGCTTCTTACGTCTTATGTTAAACTAGCGCATTGGGGTATATGTGATGGCAATGCGCAAGATTGTGGTTAATCTTTACGTTAACAATAACGTCAATATGTATTATATGCAGAAAATTTTAACATGCAACTAATCTACGTTGAAGTGCTGCTTGGATAAAACCTTCAGATGGAAATTAAACATAAATCTTATTACAAAGAGATATTTATTTATAGTTACTACTACTGGCTATCTGTTGGGCGAATGTAATCAAGTGAAAACCAAATGAGTGCCATTGGCCTTTTATAAGAAGCATTCCACCACATAGTGTGCAAGTAGAGGTAAGTAGTCATTTTTAAGGTACATACAACTTTGTTAAGTTAAGTTGTTGCCAATCAAGGGAATGAAAAAAAAAGTATACATAGTACTCTGAAAAAAATACCCGTACTTAAACCAACAACTTTCGGCTGTTGAATCTCCGCCTTTGATTCAACAGCAAAAGTATTTGTTTTTACAGCAAAGTTTTTGATCCAACAATTTATTCAAAAACGGGCGTTGTTGATTCAAAAACTTGCTTGCCTTTAAAAAAATTTTTGTGAGAAAACCAACAAAAACAAGTAAGGAAGCCTAAGTTCGAGTGGAATCGAACATTAGATACTCAGCTGTATGCTTTCATTGTTTGTTTGCGTTTGATGGTAACACGGCGTATTTTACATAAAGCGAGTGCCGCATAAAGTGGGCATAGCCACGCCCATTTTCAACATTTTTATCAGTCATCCAACTAAGCATATGAATATTATTCTTTGTGCAAAATTTCATTCCCAAAGGGTGTTCCAGAAATATCTTTGTTAAAAAGTAGGCGTGGTCATAAACCGATTTCAATAAATTTTTGCGTGTCTATTAACACAAGTTGTAAACGTGTATAAACCAAGTTTCGTTATAATATCTCAATTATTTGTCGAGTTATGGGCTAAGAAATCTCGTATATTCCTTTGTCTAAAAAGAGGCGGTGCCACGCACATTTTCCAAAATTTTTATATTTTTTGTTTCCGGTCTATTGTGGAACTCATGCCACAAAATTTCAATGAATTATCTTTATATTTGACAAAGATATCGCTTAAAATGTTTTTATTAGGCCACTTTATAGTTCCCATGTATAAAAGTGGGCGTGGTCGTCAAACCGATTTCGCTTAAAATTTTGAACATGTATTACCACAAGTAATAAAAGTGTACACACCAAGTTTCATGATTATATATAAATTATTTGTCGAGTTATGGGCTCAGAATCTCGTATATTTTCCAAAATTTCATCAAATTTCTTCCTAGGGGTCTGAGCTCAACACGTGGGTAAAATTTCATCGCTCCAGCTATATTAGTGACTGAGATACCAAATTTCCGATTTTTTCTATATAGGAAAAGTGGGCGTGGTCATGGTCCGATTACGCCCATTTTCAATACCAACTGTCCCAGTCTCGATACCAACTTGCATTTCAAATTTCATCAAAATATCTCAATTTTTGCGCGAGTTAGAGTATTTACAGACGGACAGACGGACGGACAGACGGACGGACATGGCTCAATCGATTTCTCTTTTCACCCTGATCATTTTGATATATATAAGTCTATATCTATCTCGATTATTTCATTCTGTTACAATCCACCGTTATGTGATTAAAACTATAATACTCTGTGTACTAGTACAGCTGAGTATAAAAATAATGATGGAGAGAAGATGAAGAGAAAAATCCAAAAAAAAGTTTATTTTTAGCAACAATTTTCTCCCCGTTGTTGATTTAAAGGCAAAAGTATTTAACCCAACAGTTTCCGTTGTAAACAAAACTAATGAGAACAAATTTTTTTAAATTTTGTTTTTACAATGATTCAAATAATTCATGGATTCCTTTTTAGGAAATGGAAGTATAAATAGGTTACTACAATTCAATATAATGTTGAATGTTCCACTATGTGATGATTGGATAGAATTTCAGGTTGATGTCATGGTTCGAATCTGGAGGAGAATATAAAATAAAGAATAAGAAATAAAGATAGCAACCAGTGAATGATAAGAAGGAGAGGAGAATAGGAGAACAAGCGGAGGCTACATATTTGCAGTTGGGACCCGGGCGGAGAGAAGATGAAGAATAAAATGCAAACAAAAATTTATTTTTAGGTGAAAATTTTTTCCAACAATCTCCGTTATTGACTTAAATCAACAACGCTCGCACCTTTGAAACAACAACGGAGCGTTGTTGGGCACATTTCAACTTCGGAAAGTAGTTGATTTAACAGCGAAAGTCTTTAGATTTACAACGTTTTTTTTTCAGAGTAGAAGATGAAAAGGGAAATTAAGAGGATGCACAGTGGCAACTTGTCAAATTTGTTATTGCAACGGCTTTGCACGAGTGAGAAAGCCGTAATTGGCATAAGGACAGTGGCGCCTTTTTTGCACATATTCCTTTGTAGGTGTGTTGGCTTTGGAAATCGTGGGAATTATGTATTACGTCCATGTCAATGATTGAAAGAAAGGCTAATGGGCAAAAAATGCGTTTTCTCCACACGGAATACATATTAAAAATAAGTAGTTGTCTTCATCGGTTTCCTGTAATGTTTTCAACTCACCACCCATCTAGGGCTGGTAGATAACATTATTTTATTACATGGCTTTTAAGGCAGCTTTAGTATTGCCGATTCAAGATATCTGGACACCATACAATATGACCATACCCATGGCTTTAAAGCAGTAAAGTCACTAGCTTTAAATGCAGGCTCCAAACGATTGTATGGTATCCCTCCATTCATGGCGGCCACAGGTGATCATACAATTACTTGAGATGGAAAATTACTTTTGTTGAATTTTTTCATAAATTTCATAATTTTTCATCGAAAGAAAAAAATTTTAATTTATTCAATGTCAAACACCCGACTTAGTAGAGAAATGTTCAACTTAGGCGTTATACAGGGTTGCAATGAATATACGATATTACAAAAATTTTACGATCAAACGCTTGAGCTCCTGCCAGGCGATGCAATGAAAGTGCTTTCCGAAAGTGTCAAATCATTGAAAGAACTTTCATGAGTATCCACACGACGCAATGAAAGTGCTTTCAGAAAGCACTTTTTACCTCCACTTTCCGAAAACTTTCAGGAATTACTTTTCGTTTGTCCACACGGTGAAAGGGAAATGAGTTTTTGAAAGTACTTTCTGGCAGCTGTCAAATTAAATTCAAACAGCTGTGAGATCAAGACACAATGCGATTTGCTCTATATATTTCCATAAATTTTTTTTAAATTCAATTCAATTCAATCTATTTATTTGTTTTGTACATAGTAAGACTAAGTCTTGTAGTAGTACGTCTTCATTCTAATTCTATTGCAATTTTGGACCGACCGAAAGCCAAATTTCTATTTCGGCATTACTTCCTTAACTAATTCAACTAGCTTAGTTTTTGTTGTTGCTTTACATGTGATTCGCTAAGCTAGCTAGTGTTTTTTTCAAGCTTGCTTGCAAAAGAAAGCAGCTAATCCTAATTTCGTATATAACGCAGTGATTTTACAGGCACCTGATGTGATTACTTACATATATATGTATTCATTCATTAATATACGTACATATGCTAATTTATAGTAAATATTAATGCATTATTTTATTTTTGCTTTGTCATTCATTTGCACTTATGTAAATATATATGTACATATGTACATATATATGTCAAATATTTATAAATAAATAAATATGAATGAAATTCTATATATTACTATCTTTATTATCGCACATTCTACAAAAAAATGAATAAATAAATGCACGTGATTAAATACGTTGCTATTATAGATCAAAAGATCAAAAGTTTATTGTACTTTTATGAAATCATAAAATTCTAGACGCAATCTTGCTTTACCGCCTCACAATAATCGTCAATTTCCTGGTACTTAACCCTTCCACGGCGTAAAATGCTTTACGCTAGAACTAAAATAATAATATTTAGTAGCTTTGAGGTGAATCTTTTCTAAAATTACGTAAAAAATCTATGCTGTATCATCATCAATAATTTTTCAAGTTCCTAGTTGTTATCTTTTGGCGCAGGGGATTGATGAAACGTATTGGAGTCAGTTGTTTTCTTTGCATCAGCCGAAGGCTTAATGAATATACATACATACATATGTATGTACATATACTTATATAGATTTTGACTAATAGGCCCGACACATATCGCTAGCTTAGAGTGCAAACTTTTTTTATGAAAAAGTGTAGAACGCTAGAAAAATCAAATACACCGCGCTAAACAAGTCTGTGATACTTGTCATATTTCTACTCGTTGTTAATCATTGATACGCAAAGTGTAAGTCCAAACAGCGAAGAAAATTGTGTAAGTCCAAAATATTTACATGAACAGAAAAAAATTTTTTTTTGAATTCGATTTTTTTTATTTTTTATTTTTTTTCTCTCCTACAAAGTTTCAAAAAGGACTAGCGATATGTAGAATACGTCAGTCCGTCAACAGTAACGTACATACATACACATAGGAAAAACTATAGTATGTAGTATGAAGTTTGCGTAGTTACAAAATTTTGTAAGGGGCCCAAGAAACTTATACAACTCACCAAAACACCACTGAACAAAGCTTAGTTGAAGCTACAGATCACGCCGATTTGGATTTAAAATTTGTTACTTTATCGAGTTGTTGTGAAACAAATTACATATCGACGGCTGAGAATAAGATCGCCCTATTTCAGAATTTGTTTCAATAAAGTCCTATTTCAGACAATTATTCAAAAACGCCCTATTTCAGACAATTATTCAGAGAAATATACATACATATATGGAATTTTCTCTGAAATAGGGCGTTTTTGGAGCAAAATCTGAAACAGGACGTTATTGAAACAATTTTTTCAAATCGGGCGATCTTATTCTCAGCCGTCGATATGCACATATGTACATACATACATATATACATATTTATGTGATATGTAGGTATAGCTTAGCATTGGACTTGGTAGTTCTGAAATAAAAAGCAAAAATAAAGATAAACAAGTAAGGAAGCCTAAGTTCGAGTGGAATCGAACATTAAATACTCAGCTGTATGCTTTCATTGTTTGTTTGCGTTTGATGGAAACACGGTGCACTTAATATAAAGCGAGTGCTGCATAAAGTGGACGTAGCCACGCCCATTTTCTAAATTTTTATCAGTCATCCAACTAAGCATATGAATATTATTCTTTGTGCAAAATTTCATTCATTTATGACTTCTAGTTATAAAGATGTCACGTTACAAATTCCCAAAGAGTGTTCCAGATATATCTTTCTTAAAAAGTGGGCGTGGTCGTCAACCGATTTCGCTAAAATTTTCAACATGTATTACCACAAGTAATAAAAGTGTACACACCAAGTTTAGTCATTATATATTAATCATTTGTCGAGTTATGGGCTCAGAAATCTCGTATATTCCTGTTTATAAAAAGAGGCGGTGCCTCGCCCATTTGCCAAAATTTTTGTGTTTTTCGTCTTATGTCCGCAGTTGGACTCCTGCTATAAAATTTCAATGATATATCTTTATATTTGAAAGAGATATCGCTTAAAATGTTTTTATTAGGTCACTTTATAATACAAATATATAAAAGTGGGCGTGGCCGTCAACCGATTTCGGAAATTTTTGGTCCAAATATTTGACTAAGTAAGTATATCACGCGTACCAAATTTCATCGATATATCTTCAACGGTTTCTGATTTATGACTCATAAAACTTTCAATGTTTGCCCCTTAATAAGTGGGCGTGGCACCGCCCATTTTCCAAAATGTCATCAAATTTCTTCTTAGGAGCCTGAGCTCAACACGTGGGTAAAATTTCATCGCTCCAGCTATGTTAGTGACTGAGATACCAAATTTCCGATTTTTTCTATATAGGAAAAGTGGGCGTGGTCATGGTCCGATTTCGCCCATTTTCAATACCAACCGTCCCAGTCTCGATACCAACTTGCATTTCAAATTTCATCAAAATATCTCAATTTTTGCGCGAGTTAGAGTGTTTACAGACGGACGGACAGACGGACGGACGGACGGACGGACAGACGGACGGACGGACGGACGGACGGACATGGCTCAATCGATTTCTCTTTTCACCCTGATCATTTTCATATATATAAGTCTATATCTATCTCGATTATTTCACTCTGTTACAATCCACCGTTATGTGATTAAAACTATAATACTCTGTGTACTAGTACAGCTGAGTATAAAAAACTGGCACCGCGCTATTTATCAAATTTTTAATTATGTTATTTTGTTTTGTTGCGATTGTTAGTACCTACACTCGAAAAAAAACTTTCCTCGATCAAAAACATATTTTTCCTTATTTTGAACACGCGCTGCAATACAAAATTGTTTTTGTTTTGAGTAAATTCTCTCAAAAAATGTGGAAAAAACATCCAAAAACATTCAAAAAATTTCGTTGCATACTCTCCGAGTGGCGTACCCTCCGAGTGTATTTCTGCCATGAAAAAACTTCTCACAAAAAATGCATTCGCCGTTCGGAGCCGGCGTAAAACTGTAGGTCCACCCAATTGGTAGGAAAAACCAAAAGGAGCATACCTCGAATTGGGAGAGAAGCTCGTCCATAAAACTCGTCAGAGTTATAATAGCGCCATTGCATTATATTATATTATTTCTTTAAAACAGTGGTCCGCAATTCTGCAAACAATTGTTTGCGCTCAAATCACACCGACACGTTACGCTCGTTCTTTACTAGATGATTTAGTAGTGATGGGCGAGTCCGAGATGTTTAGACAATCGAGAGAATCGCCATCGTTGCAAAATCACAATCGAGTCAAAAGTTGACTCGCTCCTCGACTACACAAGCGAGATGTTTTTGCGATTGTTCCGAGTCGGCGGGCCGGCTGTTGTTTTGATGATATGTTTTAGTTGATAAAATAAACTGAATGAGGGTTGTTGATAAAGAAAGTAGGATTTTTAATGGAAGTGAGGTAACTACATATATAAATGAACCAAATTGAAAAATATGCTATACATGCTATATATGCATTTTTGAAATCGCAACTAAAGAGTGTCGTGCATAATAATAATAGCTAATTATTCAAACATTAATAAATTTTCTGAAGTGAGACGCTTATGAAATAAATGAATTTTACGAGTAGCAACAACGGCAATAGATTTGTACCACTCTGTATGTTTTTAAAGCAGTTTTGATATTCAAGCGGCAACAACAAATATTATGTATTTTTTGCAGCGAGTCCAAGATGTTGTAGGGTTGCTTTGAAAACGAGAGGAATCGTTGGCGAGTCCGAGATGTTTTAGCGATTGTTTCGACTGAAGGCCATTTACGACTTGACTCGAGTACGAATGAAAACCATCGAGAGCATTCGAGATGTTTCAACAATCGATAGAATCGAATAAAACATCTCGGACTCGCCCATCACTATGATTTAGTCGTCACTGAGCAATTGGCGTAACAACATCGAGAGTGCTTGTCGCTTGTTTACACGTTCAAAACAATTTACTATGCTACCTAATATCGACGCACGTCGTCAATTTACTATCAAAAATTTCTCATACACTCAGAGAAAAAGCAAGCTAAATTTCAGTATAGCGGGCTTGAATCAAGCCGAAAACGTTATGAAAGTCTGTTAAGCTCGAAAATGCTAAAAGCAAGAACATATTCTTATTTTTAGGACGATATTTTTGAGAATAAAAAGCTTATAATAAGAATTTTACGTTTTCAAATAAGCTTATAAAAACTTATTTTCAATATTGCCCATGCTTGATTTGAAAAAGTAAAATCTTATAACAAGAACGTTCAACTTTGTTTTAAGAATATTTATACTTGATTTTCCACTTTTTCGAAATTCACAATTCGAAATCATTTAACCCACCTAACAAAATGAAAAAATAAAAGTGTTTATTTCAATGCATGGTATTTTATTTCGTTTTATTTTCAGACATGCACATATGTATATACATACACATATAGTAATATATATAATATAAAATTTAATTTTTTCATACATATACATATGTATATTCCGCAACACATCGTATATTATAAAACTAGAAATATTTATCTATGCAAAACAGGTCTTAAGGTAATGTTATAACTATAAATACAAAAATTTTGGAAGATTTCAAACTAAAAACAAATCAAACAAACAACTTGAAAATATAATTCCTGATTTTATTACTAAAGAACGAGGAGGATTTACTCCAGAAATAAATCGAATACCTTTTTAATTATTTATGTTTAGCATGCTCCATACTTAGAGTATGTTCAGAAACGCAGCATGAAACGCAACAGCGGCAGTAATTATTTTTTTGATGTTTGTGATGAGCGATGCTTCATACAAAATTTGTACTACAAAAACGGGTTGCGCTTCAAACTGAGTTTCTGAACAAAGCCATACATATGTCAATGGATGTTCCCTTTTGCAGCAGCTTCCAGTTTATCCTATTTCTTCAGTTTGCATCCCTGTAAATAATGAAAAGGACAAATGCTCAGTATATACAATATTTGCTTAAGCTGACAAGACAACAATGCAAACACTCTCCACTTACCTTTTTCTATAAACAATTGTATATCCAACGCAACCCAAAGCCTATACAGCAGCTCGAAGCACATATGTACAACTTCATGCGCGCACTCAATGTCGTTGCATATGCATAGACGATCACAAAACTAGCCAGACCTCACCAGACCACACCAAAACAGATCATCACAAAACCAATTTGACTGATGCCCAATGGTCATTACACCGCCTGTGTGAAATCGGCTCCAATAAATGTCTGTTTCATGCCAATGAAAACCGTAATGGGAATGAGCAATTATTATTATGTTTCGTCATTTGACGGAAAGTGACCGATTATTTATACATTCATATGTAGCTCCATGCCCATAGTAATTGTGCCGATTGTGAACGCTTAAGGAGATCCATGAAGATGACAATAATGGCAACAGGCGCAATAATATATGATATATGTACATATGTATACATAAATCATTGAGATTTCGAAGGTATTGTCTGGTGGAGGATTCAAGTTGCCAGGACCATTGAAGCCATGCACACAAAACTGCAAATCCCCTTCGGAGATAGTGGCGTTGGAGTCGCCGCCACTGCCACGATTTTTTTATTTTCCATCTTGCTTTGTATGTATGCATGTATTTTATGTACACATTTCTTTTTTTTGTTTTTTTGTTAAAAAAAAATATTTTTGTTTGAACAAAAAAGCAACGAGCAATTACATATGTATGTATGTATGTATATATTTCTGAGAACACTTGACGCTAGTGTTCTTAAATTAAGAATTTCATTCTTAAAACAAGATTTTTTCAGATTTTTATCTTGCTTCAAGAACACCATTCCTGTTTCAAGATTGATGAAACTTACATTTTATATATTTTTCCTTAATTTCGGTAATTCTTAAATCAAGTACGACATATCTTGATTTTAGCCAGCAACTTTTCTCTGAGTGTACCCACACAATTTCTGTAACCGAAATTGAAGGGCGTGCGTATTAAGCAAACTCGACTCCCAATTATTGTTTTGCTGACAGTTGAAACTAAGCATTGTGGGTGATTATTTGCAAAAAAATTGACATTTGCTTTTGATATCGTGTATGTTAGGTACATATTCCACAAAATAAGATTTTCTCGGATTTTCTATATTTTTCAATTTCTTTATCTATATACGCACGTAAGTCAATTTCGGTTCAACGCGTATGGAAAATTTGCGGGCGTGCGTCAATTTGAGGCTTGCGTACATATATATGTATTATTTACGCATTGCATTTGCCCGATCCAGTGTTCTGCTTCGAGTAAGGTTTTCGGCTCATCGATCTGACACAGTGCAATGCAACTCATACACATGATGTTTACCCGAATAAGCGATACGAGTAAAGCTTTTGTACGTTCGATGTCAAACGAACAAATGTTTGGTTGGAAAGAAATGTACAAACCAATGATTTGTACATAAGTAGAAATTATCGTTTGATCGATCAGTGTATGAGTTGTACTTAAACAGAAATGATCGTTTGATCGATCGGTGTACGATCATGTACATTTTTAATATGTGTGTCGTATAAATATATGTATGTAGATACATATATATGTATGTATGTATGCTGGATCTAGTTTTAAAGCCGTTTTTCTTGCATTTTCAATTCTTTATTTTCTGTAATCTTTGTATGAGTGCGGATCAGCCGCTTTATTTTACATATCAAAAATTTAAATAAACGATTAAAAACTTTTCAAAGCGATAAAATGAAAAATCAATTTGTTTTTATTTTCATTAGTAGATACTTTTTTATTTAATTTTTAATATAAAATTAGAAAAGCTATTATATAAAAGGAAAAAAATCGTGCATAAAAATTAGGCATTATTTCATTTATTTATTCTTGTTTTCATCAATACTGTTTTATTTCATTTTTAATAGAAAATTAGAAGTTATTATATAAAAGGAAAAAATTCGTGCATACAAATTAGGCATTATTTCATTTCTTTATTCTTGTTTTCATTAATACTTTTTTATTTAATTTTTAATATTAAATTAGAAAAATTAATATATAAAAGGAGAAACTTCGTGCTTACGTATTATGTAAAATATTTTCATTTCTTAAAACTGAATTTAAAAAAAGCATATTGTCTATAAGCGCAGGAGCTAGGCGGTTTCGACTATTATATTACCAGCAAATGAAAATGTGCGTTCACTTGCTGCACTGGTAGCACTGGAATGGATAATATTTTAAGGGCAAAATTATAAAGAGTTGGAAACTCATTTTTATGATTTGTTTGCCAATCGGTAACATTTTTCTCTATGGCAAAATGAGGTAGAAATTTTTTTCCATGTTGAAAAAAAAACCTATTTTGCTGTGCCAAACGGAAGAGAAAATTTTGACAGTTACAAAGATACACATTTGGGCGAAAACGGGCAACGATAAAATTTTAAACCGTAGAATGCATATAATTGTTGATGGCAGTATTAATGGACCAGCAGAAATGTATTCATGTAACGATTTGATGTTATTTTGTATTTAAATATTTATGTTACTTATATGTGTATGTATTTACAAAATGTCAAAATTTTACCACCACGAATACTGTCAAAATTTTACTCCCTTATGTCAAAATTTCATTTTTTCTACCGATTGGCACACGGCCGAATTGTACAAATTCATTAATTTGACACCCGTTTTCGTCTTCAATTTCACAAAAAACTTCATACACTTCACTGCGGTCTTTTCTTTTATTAGATTTTTTGTAAACACCACTTTTAAGTTTTTCGTACAGTCGAATGATCGTATAAACATGCAATGATCGCGATCGATCAACTGATCGATCGGTTCGTTATAGTATGTACATATGTATACTCGTGCGATCATACAGCGGTCGTATCGTTCAACCTGTACATATGTTTTTTCAAACCAAACCGTTCGATCGCTGTGTTGTTTAGTATGAAAGCATACAAACGAGCTGTAGCTCGTACGTTTACGGCGTAGGTGCCCACGAAGCTGCTCGCGAGCACAGCGCTGTCGCAGAGCCATATATGTATACTGACGTGACGTAGCAAAACACTACTTCAGTCGACTTTGCCGTTGGTTGTTTTTCTTCTGAATTTTAGCTCGTGGTTGCCAGCTGCGTAACCGTTATGCGCAATTATGAATGCAAGTAAATAATTTTTATTTGCGAAAATGTCCACAATGTGTGATGACGTGCACGAATTAGAGTTCTATATTGTCAAACACTCTAATTCCGAATACGATTGTAGCATAATGGTGAGGTATGCTGCCTACGGACCAAGGAGCGTAGGTTCGAGTCCCGAGTAGCGCATTTTTTTTTTGTTTGGGATAAATTTTTCACCTCACGTTAACAAAACATTGTATAAAAATGTTTATTAAGAATTTCTTTCCAAACGTGAAATGCAATTATAGAATTAGGGTTTCTTTTCGTTGATTCAGCAATTACTATTAAACGAATTACAAATTTTATATTAAAGATTTTCGAAACGTTTTGCTTACTACTGAAGTAAGTTTATTGTAAACTTATAACAAATGTATTTTGCATATTGGGATATTTATTATATGTATTTTCATATACATATGTACGTATGAATATGAGTTTTACAGAAACATTGGTGTCTAATACTTTTGGGCAAGGCTGTATATTTATATTTATAATTTGAGTGTGAGATGTATTTAAGTATTTTAAATAACAAAGGTGGAAAATTATCATTAGCCTAAAATCATCATTAGCAAACAAAAAACACCTCAGTTCGGTGCCATTTCAGGGAAGTGGCAACTCACGTTTCTAGCGACCAAACGCCATGCATCAACACTACGACAAAATGAGACTGTATTTGTGTGGGCATCTATGCCCTCACGGAAAAAAAAGTTAGTTGCAAAACTAAATGTATTAAAAAGTGATTTATATTCAACTAGTTTTAAAGTAGCTTAAAATAAATGCAGCGCGGGACAGTTTCTTGTATATGTACATACATATGTATACATATGTAAACCAGCGAAAATGTTTTCAGATCTAAGTATGCCAAGATTGTTTTTTCCTTTTTTGATTACCGTTTTTCAGCTTCACTTCCCATTAAACACTGAAAACGAAATTCTCAAACGGAGAAAATATTGTTTCAAATTTATCATTTGAAAATTAACATAAATTCAATTGTTTCTCAAATATTGTTTATCAACTTGAGAACAATTTGCGAAATTTGAGGAAAATTTGTTTCGCATTTTTACCATTTCTTGAATTTCGACATATCAAATGCAGGATTAAGTTATTTATATTAAACTACAAGTAAAGTAGTTGAAAAGAAACTCAAGATAAAGTTATTTATTTTCAACTACTAGTAAAGTAGTTGAAAACAAATGCAGGATAGGGCAATTGACTGCTTGCTATGACATCGCCGTGTTAAAAAAGTCAGTTCATTGCAAAGGAAAAAGTCACAGTTTCAATTAGTTGTCATTGAAAATAAAGTAGTTTATAAAGTGATTTAAAAGTAATTGAATTTCCTACAGGGTGGTTTACGGTTTGCCGGATATCAAACGTACGTACACAATGAGTTGTATGCTATACCCGAACTTCAAACCAGACCTGTTAAATTCCGATTAGGATTAGTAATCAATTAAATTGTTTTGTTTTTTAATTGGTAATCATTATTTTAATTCTTTTTCTGAAAAAAAGTAATTTTAATGATTACCATTAAAAAAAATAAAAAAAAAATCAAAAAAATCAAAAAAAATGAAAAATAATCATAAAAAATCAAAAATAATCAAAAATAATCAAAATAATTTTTTTTGATTGTTTTTAATTATTTTTGATTTTTTATGATTATTTTTTGATTTTTTATGATTTTTTTTTGATTTTTTTTTTATTTTGTTTGATTCTTTTCAATATTGTTGTAAAGAAATTTGGATACGCATGCACATAAGTATTCAGGTAGGCATGTATGTTTGGTCAGAGAGGCATAAAGTTTGTTTGTACAAATGTATGTGAACGCATATTAAAGTACGTAACCCTGCAGTAAATATGGGGACAGGTGTATCCAAGTCATTGTGTATTCTACAGCGACAACTGCACTAATTAAAATGTCGACAAATTTAGAAGTACAAAATTTGTATAGACCTTGGCTCGTTCGAAGGTTTTCGTACTAGATACGGATACAAACCCTTCCTACACCTGGGGAAGATTCATTTCTAGGTTCAGTATAAGGACAGGGAAGAGCGAATAAAGAATTCTGATTATGACAGAGATTATCTTTACGTAAATCTATTTGCACCATAGCAAACCGTCTACTGCTTTATTATGTAGTAGGCATGCGAAGACAAATACAAATTCCCAAATAATCCTATTTGAGGAACAATGTCGGAACGTAAGTACGTAATATTTCTGCCTTTTAAAAGAATACAATAGGGCAATAACTAGGGCTGAAACGGTATGGCGTATGATGAACAATAAATACAACTTATATGAAATTAAGAATTTTTCCTTTTTTGAAAAAATTGATGAAGTATGAAACAGACAAAGGAAATACAACTGTGCTAATGGAGGAAGAGGAATACACCGCAAAAACAGGTCAACTAATCAAAGAAATGGGCTGCGGAGTGATGAGAAAAGATCCAACGGAAGAATACCAAATGGCAATAAAGCGTGCAATAAAACAAGCGAAAAATATAAGAGACAGCAAAGTAGCCTACACTCTCACAGCAATGAATCCATCTGCCCCATCACTGATCGCACTACCTAAAATCCACAAAACAGGAACACCTATGCGACCAATAGTAAACCATAAATCGGCACCAGGATATAGACTTTCAAAACATCTAAATATGCTACTAGCAATCAAAAACACAACGGAACTAGTCAACAAACTGAGAATTCTGAACGTACCCAAGGACTCAAAACAGGTATCACTTTACGTGAAGGATCTATACCCCTCGATACCAAAGACAGAAATACTAAAAGCTCTAACTAAAATACTGACAGAGAAAACGAACAAAGACATTGCAACAGAGATCGTAAATACGCTGAAAATAACCCTGGACCAGAATTATTTCAAATTTGGCAATAAAATGTACAGACAAACTCACGGAAAATGCAGAAGGAGGCATGACAGATCCACCAAAATATAACCGCTATGATGAGGATCATGAGCTGAGTCGTTTGTATAAACGCAAACTAATCCCTCATTTTTTTGAGATATCTACTTGAAATTTGGTACTTGGGTGACTTCTTAAGAGAAATTGGACCACTATAACATATAGGTCCCATACAACGGATTGTTCAGATATAGACATTTTGGACTATAACATCTCCATAAATAACACACATTATTCACTGTATAAATTAATGAAAATGAGACTATGTATCGCTTCTTTTCCTCATTCATGAATGTCATAAAGTCTCGATACAGTCGAAGACAGCGCAATATTAGTTGCTTTTCATTGTATACCTAACTACGAGAAATTCTGTATTAAAGCCCAATTTATGAGTTAGTACAACAGCGAATGTTACACTAAAATGTTTGATTTGGCCACTTTAAACAATTTTTCATAAAGATAAATAATTAGATATAAACGTGCATCGTACCATGTACGGTCAATGACAAATTAACAATAATTCCAAGCTTGTAAGATATGTATAAATGTGTATGCCTCTCTGCACAAATATACGAGGAGGAAGCATACAGAGCCTTTATCCTTTTAGTGTGGGACTTTAACCGCACTACACCACCTACGCTCATCGTATCGAATCCCCCGGTACTACCATCAAGCTACCGTCGGGAGTCTGCCTTAAAAGGCTATATACATACCTGCATACGTACAAATGTGCATATTTCTTTAAACCATATTGATAAAAATTAAAAAAAATCAAAAAAAAAAAAATATCAAAAAAAATCATAAAAAATCAAAAAAAATCAAAAAAAATCATAAATAATCAAAAATAATCAAAAACAATCAAAATAATTTTTTTTGATTATTTTTGATTATTTTTGATTTTTTATGATTATTTTTCTTTTTTTTTGATTTTTTATGATTTTTTTTTGATTTTTTTTAATGGTAATTACAAAATAATCATTAAAATTTGAAAACAATGGGTAATCAATCATTAAATGGACAGTTGAAAAAATAATCAATCAAGCCGGTAATCATTACGATTAATAATCATTATTTAACAGGTTTGCTTCAAACTGATCGAAGCAGAACTCTGGCCCGATCACAGTTCGTTCGACCGACCATAGCGCTCTCACTAATACAATCTCAATTTCAAATTTGCCTACCACTGCTTTAAAACAAGTATTTGAAACCATGGTAACGCATGTAAACAACTTTATTTTATAATCCTGTTAACATGCTGTAGGGAAAATTTACTCAAAACAAAATAAATAGTGTTCAATATAGGGAAGCAATTTCTTTCAACTCTCCTTATATTTTTTTCTCAGTGTATGTATATATATGTATGTATTATGTGTTTCATTTTAACTGGTTCCTTTGAAATCAAAATACTTTTGAATTTAAATGCACACACACAGTTGTTTTTGTTCTTGTTTAGTCTATGGTATGTTTTTATTTGACTTTTTTTCTTAAATGGTAGACATACTTTTTTATAGTTTGCAAAAAAAAAATTGTTTTTCATGAGTTAAAAACAAAATTATGCATACGAGTATATGTATATACAATGTACATACACATTCACCAGTATATATATAAATGTGTGGGGCAGTAAATTATCAAAGTTAGGGTCATGTGTATTAAAGTGTGTAGGTATGTATGCGAGAATGTTATAGGTACATACATAAATCCAGTTAAATATAAAGAAATAGAAAAAAAAATATATATCGAGCCATGTGCGCAAAAAATACGTAAGAGCCATGATATTCTTTTTTTATGAAATTCAATCATTTATTATCACACGCTTCAACTACCAAATCATCAGCGCTCTGAAGTGTGTTTTTCGAATTTAGACGAATTTATGTACATATGCAGGTATATATAAACTAGATGCATAGAAAATGGAAAAAAAAGAATCTTCTCCTGTAAGATTTCACTTTTGGCTGTTACGTCTATTCTGCAGACAGGGTTCGATATTCATACATATTGACGTATAAAATCTTTGTTTACCCGAAAACGTCTCAGACTTTTATTTAGGTATTCACCAACATATTTACAGTGTTCATTAGGCATATCGTTGGCTTCGTGAGCAAATGTGCTAAGTCCATTTCTGGTAACTTTTCAGGAGAGGCAAAAAACCACCTAACTTTTTTTGTTGTTACTATTTTAAAAATCTGAAAATGCAGTTTTCTTCCTCAGATGATCGTGCTAAAATACCAGTTATCGGCACATTTTAATATAAAGCCTGTCCAAAGTTATGAGGTTCTGTAGGACTTAGCACATTTGCTTTCTATGATTTTGTTTTTTTTTAGGTGGACTTAGCACATTTTCTCACAAATTATTATACTCAACTGTACGTAGTAAAATTGAAATATTTTGATGAAATTTGGTACAGAGGCTCCTAACTAGACAGGGAAGGTTGGTATTGAAAATAGGCGAAATTGGATGATAACCACGCCCACTTTCCCCATATAGTATATATCGAAAAACACGCAAAAAGTGATAGTGGATGAAATTCCATCCATGCAATGAGCTTTCGCCGTTATAAAGAAATAAATTGAAATTTTCGAAAATGGGCGGTGCCACACCCACTTATGAAAGGATAAATTCTAAAAGTTTTATAAGTCATCAATAACTCAGAAACGGTAGTAGATATATAGCTTAAATTTGGAAAGCGTGATTTACTTGCTAAGGCAAACGTTTGGACGAAAAATAGTGCAAATCGGTGCGACCACGCCCACTTTTATATATGGCAACTATAAAGTGGCCCAATAAAAACATTTTAAGCGACGTCTTTGTCAAATATGAAAATAATTCATTGAAAGTTTGCGGCATGAGTCCAACTATGGACAAAAACAGAAACCATAAATATTTTTGAAAATGGGCGTGGCATCGTGAATCTAAGAGATTTCGGAGGCCATAACTCGACAAATAATTAAGATATTACCGCGGAACTTGGTGTAGGTACATATGTATGTAATTTTATTACTTATAGTAAAATTTTAGCAACATCGGTTTATAACCACGCCTACTTAAAAACAAATTGTAAAACTGGAAATTTTGCACTAACAAGAATATTTTAGGCTGGGTCTGATGACAGATAACACTGTTGATAATGGGTGTGGCCACGCCCACATTATACTGTACCCTCTCTATAGAAAATATAATAAAATGTAAAAATGTATAATAAAAATGTAAAAAGTACCGCAAACTAGTTTGCATATCAAATTGGTGGGAAGCTAGCCACTCCCGCAAATTATTAACGTTTGCAGTCCCAAGCCATGCTTATTAAAGCAAAGTAGTAACAAATTAAAAAAACTAATAATTTCTTATTTACACCTGGACTTAGCACGTAGATTTTTGAAAAAAAAAAAAAATTTTTATGGACTTAGCACATTTGCTTAACACTGCATTACTGCATGAAAAACAGACATTATGGTAACTTCTTTTTGGCAGACGATGTATTTTTAGTTGTACTATCTTACTGCATCAAAATCTCGATTTTAAAAAAAATTGGACTTAGCACATTTGCTCACGAAGCCAACGATATAACTTTTTACAATTTTTGCAAATACGAAAAACGGCATACCATAGTCGAACCCCAGTATTTTTTTTTTTGCGAAATTGCAAAAAAGTTTCCGCGCAAAACGAAATTACTTTTTATCAGAACTGCTGAAAAAAACAAAAAAAGTTTTTTACAGTGTACACGTTTTTCTTCATAATAATAGATATTTACCTTAAGGTCTATTAAAAGAAATGTGGAAATCATCACATACTTTAAACTTAAAACTTATTTGATATAACAATTGACAAAAATGTAAAAATAAAAATATTAAAAAAAAAATTAAAAAAAAAATCTGACTTTTTTTAGAAATCCATTTTTGCGCGGAACGTTTTTGAACCGAAATCACATAAAAAAGTGATATTCATTACTTGTACAATATTTGCCACCACGTGGTGGTATGCCAAATTTTTCGTCAAAATTTGTTATATGCCTAGTGTACATATATACTTATGTACATATTCACTTTCCTTTCATATGAAAAAAAAAACTCGCGAAATGCAGAAATTTAAGACATTGTGCATAACTGAAAGGTTACATTTTTTGAAAGCAATAATTCGAAAGAAATAGTAGATGTATGTATGTATGTGTACATAAATGCAGAAAAGGAGCCAAAATATAGCAGTATAACAGTTAAATGTATAACAGTATAACAGTAGCTGTACCAAAGTGCAACATTATAATAATAATACAATGGCGCTATTATAACTCTGACGAGTTTTTTTATGGCCGAGCTTCTCTCCCAATTCGAGGTGTGCTCCTTTTTGTTTTTCCTACTAATTGGGTGGACCTACAGTTTTATGCCGGCTCCGAACGGCGAATGCATTTTTTGTGAGAAGCTTTTTCATGGCAGAAATACTCTCGGAGGGTATGCCGCCCACTGCCGAGAGGTGACCGCTGCTCTTAAAAAACCCAATAATTGGATTTTTACTAATTAGAAAAATTTGTTTGGCTCGGACCGTGGTTTGAACCCGAGACCTCTGGCATAGCAGGCGAGCACTCTACCCACTGCACCACAGCGGCCACTAGTGCAACATTATAACAGTGAAATTGTAGCAAAGTTTAAAATTATAACACTAGGTGTAACAGTTTGATAGAATGACAGTTTAAAAGTGCAACAGTATAAAAGTATAACAGTGCAGTAATATAACAGTTTAAAAGTATGACAGTATAATGCTGCCATAGTTTAATATTATAATAGTATTACAATTAAACAGTGTAGTAGCATAAAGGTCCTTGGCAACTTACAATCTGGATTGTCCAGTTTGAGTGTTTTTTGAGTGAGTTAGTCAAATTTGAGTATTTTTTTGAGTGTGTTAGTGCAATCGGCAGCCGTCGTGCTACACGTACTTGTTGTCGACCCGCTGTCGGCTCGCGGCGACGAAAATCAAGAATTTTTGATATTTGCGTCAATCACCCGACACTCACACATATGCACTTCCTCTCAATCCAGATTGTAAGTTGCCAAGGGCCTTAACTGCAAAAACTTTAATAGTAAAACTTTTTAAATATTTTTTTCCATTTTTATTATATTCTTCTTTTATCCTCGTTTTGCTTATAATTTTTCCTTTCGTTGTTATTGCAGTACTACTCATTACTTCTTGTTCTTGCTTGAATCTTCCTCAAGATTGAAGAAGAAGGGGAAATATATCGCAATTTTTACTCATAAAGTGAAAAAGCTTTTTCTTTTTGACATAAAAATAAGAATAACAATACAATGGCGCGGATATAACGCGAACGAGATTTAGGGCCTAGCTTCTCTCACAATTCGACGCATACCTTCTTCTGATTTTTTTTTGTTTTTTCCTATAAATTGGGCGAACCTACAGTTTTATGCCAGCTCCGAACGGCGGATGCATTTTTTGTGAAAGGCTTTTTCATGGCAGAATTAAACTTGCAAGGTATGCCGTCCACTGCCGAGGGTGATCGCTATTTAAAAAAAAAACTCAATAATTGGGTTTTAACTGATTAGAAAATTACTTAAATTAAATTTTTGGTATTTATCAGGACAGGGGGTAGAATCCGCAACTCCTGATATGGCAGACGAGCACTCTATCCACCACACCACACACGAAATGCCTTATAAAATGACAAGAACCTCAAAAATTAAGCTATCGCTTAATACTAAGCACTCGAAGTGTTGATTTTGCAGCTAGATGTAGCTCACTTGCTATTAGGTACTCAAGAATAAATAAAAGGATTAAAAAGACAAAAACAACGATGAAAAATTATTAAAATAAAAATGTCATTGTCATTCTCGTCATCCCATCATAATTGTAATGTGATGTTTTCGTTTAAGCAAACAGATTCTTGTGTGATCTTCTTCCAGACAGTCGACGCCAGACGCCCTTGGTTTTGTCTCGGTATCTTATATCCATATGTACCTACATATATAAGTAAGTGTGTATGTAAATTTGTAAGTTTGTGTGTAACATTTTTGTGCACTGCACATTTTCGTCTTTCACGGACACACAATTTCATTGACCTGACTTATTCACCATCGAAAAAAAAAAATAACAAATTAACAAAAAATATGTACATAAATAGGTACATCTGAATCATACAATCCACTAATGCATGTAAACAAATAAACATTTCAACATTTCGCAAATTTTATGTCATTTGTTGTTTTGACATACTTAATATAAAACATGTTTTCCAAAATTTTTTATTAATGCATTCTTGTTGCACAAAATGCGCGTATTGCAATGACAGTTTGGATGTTCATACGTATGTATGTATGTATGTATGCAGTGGCGTAGCTAGAGAATTTTTCGGGGGGGGGGGGGGGGTCACAGCCAATGTAAAAAATTTACCAAAATTAAAATTACCAAAAAAAAACTACAATTTTTTTTACAAATGATAAAAATCGCTAGCTTAGAATGCAAATTGTGTAAGTCCTTTTTTAAAACTTTGTAGGAGAGACAAAAAACAAAAAAGAAAAAAAGATTCGAAATGAAAAAAAAATTTCTGTTCATATAAATATTTTGGACTTACACAATTTTTTTCGCGAGTAGAAATATGACAAGTATCTCAACCTTGTTTAGCGCGGTGCGTATTTGATTTTTCTAGCGTTCTACATAAAAATACACTTTTTCATAAAAGTGGACTTACACAGTTTGCACTCTAAGCTAGCGAAATGTAATTTTTTCAGACTATAATTTAACATTTTAGTACACAAATATCGCTTATCATACATATATCAAACTCTTAAGGCCCTTGGCCACTTAAAATCTAGAATGTTAAGAAGTGTATACATATGTGTGAGTGTCGGGTGATTGACGCAAATATCTAAAAGATTTGATTCTCATCAACGCGAGCCCGAACAAGAACGTGTAGCACGACGACTGCCGATTGCACTAACACACACAAAAAAACTCACACATACACACTGCTTGACATGTCAGATTGTCAGTTGCCAAGGGCCTTTAACTATACTTCAAAAGTAAGTCTCATATTCTCTTCTGGAAATCTACGCGCATGGGTAGATTTTCAAGTTTTATGCGCCCAAAATTGAATTTTGTAAAATTGTTACAATTACAGAAAAAAACATATCCACATATTGGAAATAGAATGGGGAACAATAATTCATCGCTTTTTTCCCGACCCCATACTCTGCACTTGCCCCAGATGGTCGTAACTTAGCATATCTGAAGTTAATTTTTTTGTTTTTTTCTTACATATTTTTAAGTGCTAGTTTCAACTTGAATATTTATTATTTAAAGCATTTCATTTAAGTAATCGTGATGAATCCTAAAGGTTCAAGTAATTATTAACATTTTTCAATAATATCCTTGGTTTCAAATAATTCTAAGTTTATAGTTTTAAGCTTTTAAAGTTGGGATATTTAAAAAAAAATTATCACTATATTTCATGTTAAAAATTGGTTTTGTTATGTTGCTCTGTCAGACTCAGTCAAATTAACCCTCGGACATGGTATCTAGTACAATTAGTAGTTTGCCGACAAAAAATTACGTCGCACAAAGCCGCACTTCACTACTAGATACAGGGTTTTTCATATGTACCTACAATAATTTTCTTTTTGTGCTTTATATTTAATTTTAATGTTTATATTTGTAACGCATATCTTGGTTAATGTAGATGATGCTCGAAAGTAACCCAGATATTTAGCAGCGATTATTGTTAACTTTTTAGGCAGTATTTTTAGTATTTCCAATTTTTCAAAGTTAAGGAAGTACTTATCATAAAAAGGGGCTAAGAATTATAAAGCTACATTTTTTAGAAGATTTTTGAGTATGCAATTTTGCAGCTCATTCAATTGTAATATAATAATATGCAACATTCAACTTTTTCGGAAATTTTAATTGGAACGGTCTCACGTACATATAACGCAATACCCTACAGAAAAAAATTACTAAAATCGACGGAAATTTTTACAGCATTGAGAATAGCACTTTTTACACTAAAATTGGTTGGCTACATAAAAGTACACTTAGAAATCTCCTCAAAATCTTCTATAAATTCTGGTCGCGCTTTGAAATTTTTAATCCACTTTTAGAAATTTCTACGATTTTTCGGATTTTCCATAAGCTTAGAAATCCTGCTTAAGGCGATTTTTATTGAAAAATTGTTTACATTTTTAAACGAAAATAAGAGAGTCAAATTTTCGACAGAACTGTTTGAAATAAATTTAAAAACTCTGGCGTATGATTTTTTTTTTTTGAGTCACTGTATATATTTTTCAATAAAATCGATTTTTAACTACATAGAGCCCTAGATACCCGGGTATCGAGCAATTCGATCTGATCATTTTTGTTTGAAGCCCGTTTGTTGTTCAAATGCCCGTACAAACATTCGAGCATTCGAGCTTACAAACAAAAAAATGTGTATCGGAAAAACAAAAATTAAAAAAACTACATATGTATAACGAAAAAAAAATAATAATAAACAAAAGAAAAAAACAAACTTCAAAATACCCGAATTGTTCAAATGCCCGTACAAACATACGGGTAATAAACAAACAAACAACTCTTCGAGCATTTGAAAAACAACTGTTCGGGCTACTCGAAAATGTTAAAAAAAAATCGAGAGCTCTACTTTTAACACAAATTATTAAAATTTTGCATTAAACAAGCAATTTGTAATAGATGTACACAATAAAATATTTCTACCTATGTATGTGCTACGGTTATAAATAATAATTTTCTTATATAATTTAGTTTTTTAATACTCCATTTTGACAGACATTAAGTAAAATCTCATGTTCAGATACTCTTATACATTTCATATTTTTTCCCATTGTAGTTTATACTAATATTATTTGATTAAGATGATAAGTAATTGAAAGAAAACTTGAAATTTAAATAATTGGCGTTACTTTTCTATTATTAGCATGTTAATAACAGCAATACCGTATAATAATTGTAGTGTTTGTTGAGCCGTAGGGAAGTGCAGGAACCGTAGGAATTTTACCATAAAAGAGCGAATATAAGTACAAAGAATGTAAATTGTGGTGAAATTCCTGCGGTTCTTGCACTGTCCTACGGCTCAATAAACGCTAGAATTATAAGTAATACTTCGTGAAAAAGCGCTAAATTTCGAATTACCAATTTCGAAAAATTACTATTCTCATTGATTTTTTCCTGAAAAAGAAATGTATGCTAATAAAGTCAAAGATGGTTTTATGGTCAAAACGAATCTTTCGGGGGGGGGGGGGGGGGGGGGGTGTTTGTCACCAAAACCCCCCCCTCCGTTACTACGCCACTGTATGTATGCATTGATGTCGTTGGTGGTTTCGTCGCAACGCTAAAGCTAATAAATGCACACACAGCATAAATGGAATGAAATAAGATTCTGAAAACAAAAAAAAAAAAAACGGCAACTTATTTTTCTTGAAAACTGCCAACTTACTTAATGTTACAATAACAAGAAAAAGAACGAAGAAAAATGATGAAACCGAAATAAAATAAAAATCATGACTAAGGGCCTTTTCACATTACTCGGTACGACATCGGATCGACATTTTTTGCTCGGTATTTCCAGCTTACCGAAACGATTCCGCGTTGCTGTGTTTTTCACACTTGTGGGAATACTTTCGGTGCGTAATCTTCAGAAAATAAGAAAACAAACATCGAAATTTGCAAAACAAAATTTTTAACTTCAACAAATCACTCAATAATAACAATAATGTCTTCTAGCGAAGACGAAGACATTATAACTTGCTACATTTATAGCCGAAACGAGTTTTTTACTGACTTTGTTCTTCTTCTTTTATTACGCCGCAAAAATGTATGCAGTAATTCCTCAAATTTTACTGACCGGTCTTACCGCGCTGCGGTATACCGAAATTAATCCGCTCCGATTTCATGAATGCAACACTAATGTGAAAGTGCCAATTGAAATACATGTGGCCGGTAAGGTTTCGGTATACTTTCGGTAAAAACCAAAAATGTCGATCCGATACCGCACCGAGTAATGTGAAAGCGCTCTAAATAGTAGTTGTGCTGAGCAAATGAAAAATATGTATATATGTACATATTTACATATGTACATGCATATAGACCATATTCATATAAACATCCGTGCTTGCATATTCACATATGTACATACATACATACATATGTGCATTCATATACTTACATACATATGTATGCTCGCATAGCACGTCTAGTTCGCATATTCCACCTCCGCATTCTAATATTACATACATACATATGTATGTACATATCTATCTATATATATAAGGATGAAAGTTTGTTTGTTTGTTTGTATGTTTGTTCCCTATAGACGCCGAAACTACCGGGCCGATCACATTCAAATTTTGACACAATGATCACCTGGTATTAGATTGAAATTATGACCACATTTAATTCTGGTATCTCAACCCCTTCCCGAGATATAGGCCCAAATATGGACCCAAATTTCTCCGAAATATTTTTCTGCATTATTGGTATCAAATTAAAGATATCAATCAGAGCTTCAATAGAGTCCATTCCGTTC